>PVIH01004638.1:47748-136699 GCA_004025045.1 Sigmodon hispidus
GGGGGGTTGGGGGGGTTCGGAGTGAACCAAGAGCAGAGCCTTGCAAAGGGTACTCTCCTAGGGCAGGAGACCAGAGAGCTGTCCACAGTTGGCCAAGGGTATGCAGGCAGCTGGCTCACCCGAGGGCCCCCTCTCAACACTGCTAAGTTGCCTTAGCCAACCTAACTCGCTGATGGGGAATAATATTAAGACCAGGGGAGGGGCTAAGAGAGATATGGGATAGTGGGAAAGGGGGTCCTTCAAAGGAGAGGAAGAACCTGGAGCAGATGGATGGGGGTGGAGGCTGGAGAGTGAAAGGCTGGGAGGGTTGGGGGAAGGAAAGAGGGGCTGTGGGGCACTTTAGCAGGTTGGATTTGACAGGGACAGAGGAGAAACATGGTGGAGAGTAAAATGGAAAGAAAGGTCAGAGCCAAGGGTGGACTGTGAGCCGCAAGAGAAAAGGTTTCCTGGAAGGTCAAGGAAGACTCAACTGTTCTTTCTCTGGGAACCTGGGCCAGGCATGATGCAAGAGGCGGAGACAGGACTGGACAGCAAGCTCCTCTTGGGAGGGTCCTTCTCACTTGCCAGCTAGGCAACTATCTTGGCACTCTTGGGTTGAGATGAGGATTGGGGGGGGGGTCATGGTGAGTATATGACCACGAGAGCTTTAACTTGGTGCTGTGTTCGCCTCCCCTAGTCATGTCTGAGCCACAGAGATGGGCAAGATTGAGAACAACGAGAGGGTGATCCTCAATGTCGGGGGCACCCGGCACGAAACCTACAGAAGCACTCTCAAGACCCTTCCGGGAACTCGCCTGGCCCTTCTCGCCTCCTCTGAACCCCAGGGAGACTGCCTGACCGCTGCGGGCGACAAGCTGCAGCCGCTGCCCCCTCCGCTGTCTCCTCCACCGCGACCGCCTCCCTTGTCCCCTGTGCCCAGCAGCTGCTTCGAGGGCGGCGCGGGTAACTGCAGTTCTCACGGTGGCAACGGCAGCGACCACCCTGGGGGAGGTCGCGAATTCTTCTTCGATCGCCACCCGGGAGTCTTCGCCTATGTGCTCAACTACTACCGCACGGGCAAGCTGCACTGCCCCGCCGACGTGTGCGGGCCGCTCTTCGAGGAGGAGCTGGCTTTCTGGGGCATCGACGAGACCGACGTGGAGCCCTGCTGCTGGATGACCTACAGGCAGCACCGTGACGCGGAGGAGGCGCTGGATATCTTCGAGACCCCCGACCTCATCGGGGGCGACCCTGGTGACGATGAGGACCTAGCGGCCAAGAGGCTGGGCATTGAGGATGCTGCAGGACTTGGAGGACCCGATGGCAAGTCTGGCCGCTGGAGGAGGCTGCAGCCCCGCATGTGGGCTCTCTTTGAGGACCCCTACTCATCCAGAGCCGCCAGGGTAAGACCCAAATCTAACACCGGTCCCTGTGGTCTCAACTCTTCTTCAAACTTTGGCTCTTTCCTCCAACAGCCCCTTGAGGTGAAAAGGAAGGGGGGGGGCTCAGTAGAGATGTTTCCTCCCCACCAGGGTCTTCATGTAGGGTAGGGAAAGCCCAGAGACCCTTACCCTATCTTTCCACTCTCCCTGAAAGTCACCCCACTGACCCCGCCACGCAAAACAGATTTACTCTCTCTGGTGCCTCCCATGCAAGAGACCTGGGCTGTGTGCTAATGTTTTTGCCTTAACTTTTCTTGTTCCAACTTTTTCCTTTAGCTAGGATGTGTTTCGGAGCCTGATGCCCATCCTATTTTCACTGGGGCCTGACTCTGAGAGCCTACTCTCCAGGGCAGTAGCTCCAATAAGGATCTAATCTGAGTATGGAAAGAGGGAAAGTGGAATCTGTGTATCTATGGACTGGGTGGGGGTAGGGTGTGCAGGGAGGATCATTTGTGAGAGGAATGCTTCTGTCCTTACCTCTTCCCAAGGGAGAAGACTGTGTTGTGATTGCTGTTCCCAATGACCCTGCCAGCACTCTGGATTTTCAGGCTGGGTGTCTTTTTCATAAGTGTATGAGCATTCCTTCCATGCTGATCGTGAATCAATCATCTCGTTGACCTTTCTTCTGTTCTCCATAATCGAGTAACTTTGATTGTTGAAAACTTTTCCTGACTTTTTATATTACCATCTTAGCCTCAATGTTTCTTTTTGGTTTCTAATTTGAGTGAGTGATTAAATTCACTCTATGTCTTTCCCAGTTATCCCATAATATTGTCTCCAGTTTAAAGGAGATAGAAATATAGATAACTTAAAATAATACAGAGTATGAATTGGTCTTAATTATATGTGAGAGCAGAACACTGAAGTTAGCAAATCTTTGCAACCATGTATGTCTGTTTTTATTTTCTACCCAGAAAAGCCCTTCACCCCTGCAGGGTGGTAACTATTGGCTAACTTTGGCTCCATTCTGTTAACGAGTTTTCTTTGCACACACACACACACACACACACACACACACACACACACACAGAGAGGCACACAAAATCTCTGCATCTCAGCTATTATACCCACTATCTGCCCACTAAATTCCCGGAAGATATGCTTCAGACACCACCTCAGACCTGTGCACATCTGTTTTGTATTCAGGCAGAAGGAGAATACGAAAGGGATCATGTAAAATAGTGATAATCTTTTGGGCCTGGCCTTTGAAGCCATGCATAAATTTTAGCATGGCCTTATATTTCTATACTCAAACAAGGAATTATTAATGTTAATTCCAAAATTTTGCTTTTAAAAGTATTCCATAATTGAAATAAAGTGTTTGCAATTTAAAAATGATTGTTGATAGATAGACATGGTGGTATATGCCTTCAATACCAGTACTTGGGAGGCAGAGGCAGACAGACCCATGAGTTCGAGGCCAGGCTGATCTAAGAGCTAGTTCCAGGACAGCCAGGCTATACAGAAACGCCCTGTCTTGGGGGTGGGTAGTACTTATTGATATGAATAAAATCACAGGTTCATGAAACTTACTTTGTATTTTTTGGGTTTTGGCAGAATACCACAATGTTCTTCCCTCTGAGTGGTTAAAGAGATAATTTGACTTCACTGTTAGGCTCATCATATGACTATTTTCTTCAGAGTGTGTATAATAAAATGGATATTATTTTATTATATACTTTCCTCCTGATAACATAGCATGATATCTTCAGCTTGTTCTGTATTTTGTTGTAAGCCAGGTCCTATAACTAAGGGTTTAACAAGATGATTGACTTTTATTTTTACTATGAAATTTCATTTTATTGATTATTAGACACCGGGTAGTCCATTGACTTGACAGTCACTGGACTTATCATAGATTTTGTTGTAATTATATAGAGGATTGGACTTGTATCTGTTTTAGAAAAAAAGAGAATCAAGCGATTAGCACAAGGTCAGGAGCTGGTAAAAACAAAATCAGCTGACAGTCACTGGCCTGAAATCTGCATTAGAAGTCACCTAGCAAAGTCCTTCTCCTTTCTGAATGAGATGAGGAAAAGGAAGACTCAGATGTTAAGAAATGGTCAAGGTCATACGTCAAACTGTTAGCTGAACCAAAATTATTCTAGTGGTGCCATGACATCCTCTCCGGCCCTTTAAACAAAAATCTCTGAATATAACGGACTAATCTGGGGGCATCTCTGCACATACTATTGCCCTTTGATCCAGTTCTGCCTAAGACATTAATTATGGTTTCCATTTGGAAAGGTCATTTATGACATTTTAAAATACATAATTCTAGGACTTTGGCTGGCAGAAATTTTACATGGCACCAGTCAACAAAAGAATAAAATATGTGATAATCTTCCCTTCCATCATGAATCCTTTTGGAACTTTCTGTTTGATGTTGGCCTGTCAGTGTCTGATGTGATGTTTTCCTTTGCAGACTGAGTTCAGTAAAGCGCCTTTTCATATTGCTAAGAGTCACCTGGCATAGGCTAATTCATCAGTGAACTAATATTTGAGTTCCAATTATGGCCCAAAATAATGATATCAGACTACTTCTTTATGTAGAATACCACTGAGGAGGCACCAGGGTAGAACTGTGTTCAAGTGGTGTGATTCTAGGAAACATAAATCAATTATCAAGTGATTTGCATCAACTCTGGTCTTACTGCTACAAATCTCATTCCTAATAAAGTTAAGTGTTTTATAAACTTTATACCTTTACATTAACTCATGCTTTTAATTGAAGTATGTGAAGAAACAATTTTAACTGAACTTCCTTTTCAATTTTTATACTCAGTCTTTTATTTGTTTTATGATTTTTCCAATATTAAGAAGATTGGTATAATTTTAAGATAGGTGTGCTCTATTTTTCCTTTTATGACACTGGCTATAGAAAATGATATGTGACTTTTGTGACACTGTCATTTTGTCTTCTGTTGACTGGCATGTCCTCTTTATCTAGAATTTTAATTTATCGTATAGATATTTGTGAGATTTTGGTAAATAAGTTACTCTACCATACTTATGAGTTCTTTTTCTTAAGAAGAAATTTATAAAAACTTTTAATGTAAGTTGTCATGGAAATCTTTGTGGAAAAATAATCATGAAAGAGGAGAGAGATGGTTCTATTGGTGATATTAACAATATTTGCAAATAGAGACAAGCAGGGTGGGGGAATTTGTAAAAGTGCTATGTATTCTATTCTTCCAACTCAACATTTATAGTTTAGACCATGAGTTTTTATTCAAGATTCAGTACAATAAGAGGACATGGCAGGCAGAAATTTCTTGGCAGAGCTTCTAGATTTTCGTTCAAGTTACTGTTACTCTACGTATAAATTACTGGGATTAGAAAACATATCAAAGAATATGTTTCTAATTCTAAAGTGCTGTGGGTAGATTAGGTTGGCCTCTGTTCTTCTCATTTTTACTTTGTGTGTGAAGTGAGGTGAGTTACTTCACTTCTGTTTGAGAGTGTGACCCCCTTTTTGGTGACTTACACAGACATCTCTAACTCCCAGATAGTTTTTTCATAACTAGCTTCGAAGAGCAGTTTTTCCAATGCTCATATATATATCTCTCACAAATGATAGTAGCCAATGTGAATTTCTTTTAGAAATCTTGTTCCTCCAGGTTGCATTTCTTATTTAATTACACCAAGATCTACATAAAATAAAGGGAAAGCATACAGAAGATATAGTTCTTGGTTCTCAAAAACCTAATTACTTTACTTATAATAAAATGTTTCCTAAAGATAGCATTTAGATTAGAAAAGCCAACAAGACAGGAAAGCATTTCACAGACACCTGATGTCCCCTTTCCAAAAAGCTCACCTTTCTCCAATTATTTGATTGTAAAAGCTACATTCTAGCCGTTGTTATAATGCCAATGATGTTACATACTTTTCACTCCAGAGACCCTGCTTGACTTTAGATTTTCTTCTATCCACCATTGAAATTACTATGACAGTCATGTCTTCAGACTTTAGCCTGAACCTCTCTTTATCTTTCTCAACTCATTTTGGGTGTACTTTTTGTCACAAAGATTTCTCTTAGTCAAAAAGCTGGTGCCACAAATTTCAGAATAAAATTTGTGCTACTTAATACGACAATTAAGGTTTTTACCATCTAACTGCTGCTTCTACCTCTTTTTTTAAAAAAGCTTCAACATCTTTCTTTTTGTCTTCAAAAATCTTTATCAGTTAATAGTCAACTAATCAAAAATGACATACTTAGGTGAGTTAGTATAGCCTTGGAGTTTTAATATAAGGATTTTCTAAAATCTTGACCTTTTGATTTCAGAATATTTTATAGCCCTTTTCCAGTATAACTGACATTATACTATGAACTATTAGAACGTGCCCAAGTTTCCTTATTTTTTTCTCTATTAATTTTGAATCACAGCCAACTGGAGGACAAAGTAAATCCAAGTTCATGTTCTTGAGAAGATTTTGCTGCAATGTTTGGTTGTTTTATTTTTAATCTAAGCATCTTTTGACCATTTCTTGAACACTAACTATATAATTCATAAATAAATTCAATCCTAGTTAAGTTGATGTATTGCGATGATTAAACAGGACCATAGAGTACCTGAGTCTCAATATATCAGCAAAGAAACTGAGCCAGTTATTAGTTATATTTCAATTTTGGTAGCATATATGATCCCATACTATGAGAGCTGTCTCATTATTAGGTACTAGGTGTACTAAAGATGAGGGCAGTTAGGAAGATTAAGTATGATTTTCAAGTATATTTTTAACAGCTTCTTTGTAGATTCAAGTTTAAAAAATTGAATGCGAGACAAGAAAGTGTTTCTTTTTTGTCAAGAGGTTATTTTCAAAGCAAATAAAAATAAATGTTCAAGTTTGTGTGAAGATGCAGATCAAATATTCCCATTTGAACAAGCTAAATCACCATGATTTATTTTTACTACCACAAATAAAGTAAATGTATTTTTCAAGTTTATATGTTTTGAACTTCTGAGTTATATATTCTTTTTATTTTGACAACCTTTAAGATATGTCTAAATGAGATAGCAAAGGCACTAAAGATAAATACAGGTCTCCAGAAGGAAATATATAGTGGCAAATATTCTAAACAATAACCATGAATATATTACAGAAACACAATTCAATTCTGCTTGAAGATTTAAGGGCTTTTCTTTTAGAACAGTTCAGACAGTTTTTCGTGATAATAGCACAATTTGACACTTGTTCCAGAGATTGAAGGGTGGCAATTTTAATTCTATGCAGTCAATATTTTCACAGAAAGTGAATAGAATGTGGGTTTGCAGGGGGAAAAAGGCTGAGGTAGAGAATATATATGGAAACAACTGGGAAAAAAGTCTATATTAAGAGCTATAAGAACTTTGTTCTTATCCTGATAGCAACATGAGTTGAGCTTAGTTCATTTTCCTCTGCCTTACTCCAATAAGTAAATAATAAATAAAAACTGGAGATGATGCACTGGAGTAAGATGGGCCCCAAATGTCCTTTCATCTCTAAGGTTTTGATGTGTGTAGGTAATTATTGCTAAAGATTCTGGGTAGGAACAGCATGTCTGTACCCATCCTGATTGCACTCTGGGAACTGTCACACCAATAAGGTAAATCAGAATTGATTTTTTTTCATTTGTTAACTTTCTGCCCTTTTTTTCTCTCCCCTTACAGCTGTTGGGTAGCTGCTGCTCTGGTTACCATAGAAACAGGTTAGCTCCTAGCTTCCTGTTTCCATTGAAAACAGCTTTCTCTTAACCACATATTGATCTCAGGAAATCATTTTGCTGTGGCTCTGTCATGAAAGCCATAAAGATGATCTGCTCTGTCATTTCCTAGTCTAAGATTCAGTGCAGGTGTAGATCTATCCACCCACAAGGGTAACTGATTAGATAATCTCAATTTTACTTCCATTTGAAAAGTGCCTTGGCAAAGACACCATCCTTTTCTCTTTCTCATATTTTATACAACAGGGAGACTCTTACTCATGTGAGGTTTTCAAAATGTGTCTAACACATTTAAATGTTTACAAAGCTGTCAAAAATTCTTCAGTTTTCATCTCCTTCATAACCTAGTCGATTAGTGTGAGTGTGGAGACTTGACTGCTGTCTGGTACCCTTGAAAGCTAAGATTTAATGTGTTCATTTATGAGGAGTTTCAAAGTGATATGTATGTTTATTATATAGGACTGTGCATTTCCCTATTGAGAACATAGTTAATTTCAAAATATGTGTTTACATATAGAAAAAGATGATAAATGCACTATCAAAGAACAAGTTTATTTAATTTTATATGGAAAGGAGATAGAGAAGATTTGTAGAAATGTGGCTTTAAGTTTCAAGAATACATTAGGTGTTTGGCATATATATCTCAAATACCTAATATGGTATATATATCCCATATATATTTGTGTGTGTGTATCCCAGATAACATTCACAAACATGTATATATCAAATATTCCAAATAGATATTTACATTTATATGCACATATCTCACATATATAAACTGTTTTCATAGGATTTATGACTGAGTACAATAGACTTTAAGTGTTCATGAGGATTGTATTTGGAAGAATACTCAGTCATCTGCCCCAATTTCCTCATTTTGAAGAGACAACTGACAAATTCTGGCCATGACTAGTTAGTGATGATCAAGGGGCTAGAATTAAGACAATCTGACTTCTAGGTCAGTGTTATTTCCATTCAAACATGGTTACTTAGTTTGCTTCCCATTGTGAGAAGAAGCAAGTATGTTAGGAAGAGCGATGTCAACTCTGTCAGTCTGTGTTGTTGAGCAAATATCAGAGAGCTGACATTTTGGTAGGGACCAACAGGTCAGACGTAGATGTATTCTTCCAGTGTTGTGCCTTCTTCAGTTTCACATTCTATCTTCTACTGCCTTTAAAGACTCAGAATTACCCACATGTGCCATCCACTTTCGGAGGACTGCGTTCCGTTTCTCAGTTGCCATTTCAGAATCCGTGAGCTCGCAATAGCTGTCTCTGTGGGTTTCCTAATCATGATCTTGACACCTTTGCTCATATTATCCTTTCTTCCTCTATTCAGCTGGACTGGGAGCTCAACCCAGTGCTTAGCTGCGGATCTCTGCATTTGCTTCAACAGTTTGTGGGTCCTCTGATAGTCAGACCAGAGTTTATTTCTGGTGCATGAACTGGCTTCTCGGAGCCTATTCCCTACAGAGGAACACCTTACTCAGTCTTGATACTGTGGGGAGGACCTTGGACCTACCTCAAGTGTATATACCAGATCAATCTGATCCACCTTGGGAGTCCTTGCTTTCCCTGGAGAATGGATGGGGGGATTGGGATGAGAGGAAACTGGAGGAGGGCTAGGAAGAGGTGAAAGAAGGGGAACAGTGGTGGGTATGATGAAAAAAATTGAGAAAAAAAAATTTGACCTGATAAAACTGAGCCCACAAGAGTAAAAAAAAAAGTCCCCCAAAATAATTAGCTGATACACCATTCATTCTCAGACTTTGAAAATGTGACTCATTTTTGTCTAAAGGTCTTCCCTGTTTCATTCATTAGATTTATTGGTTTTGATTTTTTTTTTCAAAAAAGAATGCAATCCTAGTTCAGTTTGTGGGTGATGGAAAACATATTTTGTAGAGGGTAGTCTTTTCAAATGTAATTAGCCAGGATTATGTGTTTATACTGGGATTACTGGTGAATAGAAAAGATAAAATGTGTTTAGGGATGGTGGAAATCCACACGTGAAGCTGCACATGATTGTGAGATCAGTAAATAAAATGTATTTTTTTCTGAACCATTTTATAATGGTCAGCTAGTTAAAGGCAAATATTGTGATTGTAAAGCAAAGCTATAATTTTGCCAGTGTCTGACAGAATGAATTTTATTTGACTCAAAACAGAAAATCTATGGGCAAAATGACACTTTTCTTACAACGCTAAAAGTATTTCAGGATTGCTATAGTAGTTAACTGGTCTCTCCTGAAACTTGGCCATGATAATCTTTACTCAACATGTTCAGAAAATTTTATGAAGCTGCCTTAGGGGTATCTAATTTATTTTTCATGTTCTGGTGTGTGAAGATCTATGTTTGTGTGCTATCAAAAAGTACTGCCATTCTTCATGCATCTAACTAAATGTTTAGATTCTTTTTATACAGACAAGATCCAGTTAATGCTGTATTCTGCCTGATTACCCAGTCCATTGCATTGCTGACATGTTTAAAAACTGAAACAAAAGCTAAAATTGTCTATTGAGGTTCTTCGATTTTTTTTTCTTTTTGAGACAAGCCTTCATGTAGCTCATGCTGGTCTTGAGTTCATTATGTGGTTTCAGATGACCTTGACTTCCTAATCTTTCTGTCTCTACCTCCCAAGTACTAGGATTTGAGGAACATGCCACCAGGCCTGGTTCAAGATAATCTTTTTCAATAGATACCTAGTAATTTAGTCACAGCAGTAGAAAGTGCTTCCTTTTAAATTGCTTCTCTAGAAAAAAGATTTAGAGACAAAAAGCCAACAACATTGGTCACATGTATTCTTTTATTTTATATCAATATTCTGTCTATATTAAAAGATACTTGGGGAATCAAGGAAGAACAAAATGATGTAATTATATTTCATTTGAAACATGTTCAAATATTCGATAAACAAAATACATTTTTAATAAAATAAAATTAAAGATTACCAACACACTCAAATAATATATTTAAATTTAAGACTGTGATAATAAATTATATTCAAAAGAAACCCCTCTGGTCAAACAATTGAGTATTTGAGGAGTTTGCATGACATATATATGTTCGCATCTGAATTCTTAGTTATACAACAGAAATTCAGATATGAGTTGTTCATCTTAGTAGTTGAATTTGTGGATTTATTATAAAATACTTTTTGCTAAAAGAGAATATTGTATAGTAATTACACTGATGCCACAGTAGTAATCATAGGATGAGTAAACTCTGTGTTTTGTACTGATGTTGTTATATTAATTTTGGACACAGTTACTATGGTTTAACTTATCCTTAAACTGTCCACTCTTGAGGTATCTTGCAGGAAGATATGACAGAATAATTGGGAAAGCTATGAGAATATCTGCAATACAACTGTTCTTTCAGGTTGACTAAGTTGAAAATGGGCAGAAACTTTTTCTTGTCTGTAAAATTGAGTCTGAAATAACAGTAGCCTTTGATTTGTCCTATAGCTATTAGAACAGAGTCATCTGTCACAATCCTGTCATGTGACCACTGGATGAAGCAAAGCTGAACTTTTTGTATTTATACTATGAGTGATAAATATTGGTGAGCTTATGACTGACCCATCTCTAGTCTCATAATGGTACATATTGTACCTAGCTATATAGAGACATAGAATTCAAATAAATTAATTACATAAAATTTAATTTAATATATATTAGACTTCAAGTACATTAAAATTATTTTTAATGTAAAAGCAGAATTAGATTTAATTTTCTAAATTTTTAAACATACTACTAACATTTTATTTTCAATGTACACATTATCAGATTTTTTTATAGTTTTTAAATTTAGTGTTCTTTTTTTTCAACCTGTTCCTTTAAATTTTGGGGGGATAGCATTGATTTAATGTATCTCAGATTCACCTGTTTGATGAGATTTCTCTTTGATATTTGATTTGTAGAACTAATCATAGTAGACAGGCTTCTTCATATACTCCTTCAGCATTGGGAGTTTTTGCTAATAACCTTTTGTGTTTTCTCTATCTTGGTCTGCATTTATTGGCCAATGAAATAGCATATTGTTGTAAGACATGACAATATTCCCATTTAACTAAGAACCAAGTGAAAAGATCAATGATCTTAATGCTTTTAATTTTGTGTCTCTCAACTGAAAATTGCTTCGACAGTTGGCCAGGATTACATTGTACAATAAGAATTCAAAACAAATTGAGACTTGGCATTTGCTCAGGATACATATTGGCAGGAAGAAAATGATCTATAACCTAATAGTTACAATGTCATATATCACATTACACTCTTTAGTGGAGATAGGGGTATAAGGTAAACACAGAGGAGGGAGTATGCGTTGTATAAAGTAGATAGTATCCTAGCTAGCTCCCAGAAGATACATAGGCATTTGCAAATAACCAAAGAGAAGGTCAAAAGAGTGATGGAAAAAAAGTAGATACTTCATAACAAGTATCATATCAAGTAATGCTGAGTAATAGGGAGATCAGAGGGCACGAGATATAGTAAAGACAGGACAGCAGGACATGGATATAGTAAAGACAGGACAGCAGGACATGGATATAGTAAAGACAGGACAGTTCAAGGTCAGAGGTCATGGGACAGAGTAAAGACAGGATATCTTAGCTTGAAGCACTGACTTTTACATTGCTTATCTTCTTTGGGTCAAAGAGATGAAATCCCATCTGACTACTTCCCAGTCGGTTTTGATATAAATGTTCAGGGTTGGACTCAGTCTGCTAAATTTTCATTCTCAAAATACCTTACATCCAAGTATGATTTTTAGATGTTATTTCTCTGCATTTTCTTTGGCTCACTGGACTGCAGAGAAAAATAATATCTTACCAAATGGCTGCTGTAGAAATAAACTAAAGGTATCTGTGTTAAAAATCTAGGTCCCGTTCTAAAAACATTGTTTGTAGTTATAATTATTATTACTGCTTTCGAGGCATTTTGGAGGGTTTTGTAATAATCATAGTCAGTCTCACTGAAGTTTTCTTACATTTGAAATGATCTTAAAGAAGTTACCTGTGCTTGATAATTTTTGTCTGGATACTGGGCTAGAAAATGACTACTGACCATTCATGCTTTAAGTAGAGATTAATTAGAACAATATCCTATTCATTTTTAATTATGAATTAGGCATTTTTCAAGTGGCATAGCGAAGACATACTCCCTGCCTTTAACATGCCTGTAAAGTACTGAAGGAGAACAGCAGGGTGATGGCTCTGTCACAGCATGGCATCTCCAGTAGATGTAAGCCAGCATGCTTTGGAGACCTGAACACTCATGTTGGGAATGTAGTATCTTCCTGAAGGAGGAGGCAGAGGAAAAAGAGAATATCCCCTAATATCTTTTTTCAGATACTGGGAAGAGCCTAAACCATGTTTCAGAAAAAGAGGAGGGCAGGGCCTGTTCAAAGTACTGTGGGTAAATGAATACAACTAGATTACTAAGGGAGAGAATACTCAGCCAGTGGCAGAGCTGAGATTGGCTCAACAGGCCTAGAGAATTCTACTGCCAAAGTCTGGTCTCTGTTGGTAATGGCACTTCCTCCTATCCCTGATCTCTGGTCTCGACTCTGTATGAAGTTCAGCTGAAATGACCTTGAACTTGGTAACTTCCAGTCAAGATCTCTTTCCTACTATTCTTTTGGACAATAAGGGAGGCTTCATTTTTTTTTTTTAACTCTGGATTGAATGATTATGGTTTGGATCTTGGCTCATAGTAATGATTCTTTCATGGGCTTTAATTCTAGCACATTTAAAATGATTTCTTTTGATTCTTTTCTTTTTGCATTTCTATATCAACAATCTAATTTCAAAAGCATTTTATAGATATTGTGACTGTTATGTTGTGTGCCTCTTAAACTTTTTGATAGGTATAATTCACACCAAATCAAGACAGGGTGTGATGAACACTCTTCTCTCCATGAAATACAAAATTTATGTTGCTATTACTTTGAATTAAAGCCCATGAATAGGATATTAACATTTGCATTTCTATGGCACAGAACTAGATATCCAATGTATTCATCCATGTGGTTTGCAAACTTATAAACTCGAACTAGAATAGTATATGACTCATAGATTCAAATACTCCCAGGACATGGCTTCAAATAAAAGTTTTCTTTATTTGTACAGAAAGTACAGAAAGGAGCAAAAATGGCAAGGAAAAAAAATAAAAACAAACAAACAAAAAAGCATCAAATATGTCATGGTATACGTGTGAAAGTCAGATGAAAGTTTTGGAAGTTTATTCTTTCTGTGGTGGGATGTGAGTTTTAAATCCAGTCCATCAGGCTTACATTCTATCTCAACATTCTGTCTGCTTTTTTAAGTGCAAATAATTAATTTTTAAATTAACTTAAGAATGTGATTTGACAATTAGCCTTGCTTAACATTAAGATATATAAAATAATACTATATTTGAGGATGATGTCCCCTGTATAAACTTTTATCACCAAATATGAAATGATAACCTTGGAAGCATGGTCTTGTGATTTTATCATGTGAGTAGTGCAGAGCTGGGCAGTGGTCCGATTGTTGGGTTGAGGAAGTATGTTCAGTTTCTTCTGACTTCTTTCTGTAAAGTGGGGCAAATATACTAAGGGTGAGGTAGCATGTAGAGAATATGTGTATAATATCATTTTAGGCTTTGTTTGCTAATGGCAAATGTATGTGTGGTGTATGGAATTTTTTGTTTGTTTGTTTGTGTTTTTTGTTTTGTCCCTAATTGTGGTGAGAATAAAAGAAAAGAAATTAAAAAAAAAGCATCATAGAGTTAAAGCTGGAAGAAGATAGTGATGTCAGATCCAAAACCAAGGAATTCTTCCCAATGCATATGCACATACTTCCTTTTCTTGGAAAACCTTCTTTCTTTCTTTCTTTCTTTCCTTCTCTCTATCTCTTTCTTTCTTCTCCTTCTTCCTCTTCCTCTTCTTTTTCTTCTTTTTTTGGCTATAAACTAAGATCATTTTATTCTATAGCTTTTCAGGTCCTGTAACTTTTCAATCTCCCAGCCATTGTTGCCAACTTCATCATAAAAATAGGGCTTAATTCAAGGGATAGTTTCCTTTTCAGCTTTGAGTACAAGAAATGTGTTCTCATCTTTTAATTAGGCACAGCATTCATTAGTGCCACAGTCTGGGGTGGTCTGCCTCCCCACCTTGGTTTAATAGAGTATGCAATCGTCTTTTAACATCCTGCGAGTTTTACTGTTTCTCAGCCTCCAAACATCCTGCAAGTCTGTGTCTTTGTCCAATGTTCCATCCATCTTCATAGACTTGTATTCTAGCACTTGATCAGCTGTATAGATTTCCTAGAACTGCCATAAGAAACTGCCACACAACTAATGACTGAAAACAGCAGGAGCATTCCCTTTTATATTTGTGGAGTCTGGGAATAAGCAGTGTTAGCTTCTTCTGGAGGGTCTGAAGGGCAGTCGACTCACTCCTGGTGTCTGATAATTACTCAGCGGACCTTGATTGCCTCTGGCCCAGGATACATCACTCCCAAGTACTTCCCTAGTCTCTACTCACAAGCTCCTTAGCAATAGAAAGTCTTATTTCTCTTCTGGTTGACCCCAAACTGGTATGTCTCCTTGTTACCAATTACATATGCAAATATGATTTTCTTTCAGATATGGTATTGTGGTATACATGAATTTGGGTATCATTCTTCAACAGTTCTCCCATTTTCTGTTTTTGTTACACATTTATAGCACCTAAAAAATGTTTCTTCTTTTTAAAAATTTTTCTTTCATTTTAAAAACTGAGACAGAGCACTCACTCTGTAGCCCAGGCTAGTCTGGACCTCATTATGTAGTCCAGGCTGACCCTGAGCTTGCAGCAATTCTCTGGTCTCACTCACTCTCCCTAGTGCTGGAGCCATTACACTGAGTGTCTTTCTTCTTTTCTTTTGCCCCTTTTACATATTATGTTATACTCTAATAGATAAAATGCCTTTGTCATTCTTCTGAAGATATTAATTTTAGGAAATTAAAAAACTTCTCTTTCATTTCTGGCATTAACTTTCATCTCTTTCTAAATATTATTTTTTGTTAACCTTGTATCTTTTTTAAGATTATAAAAATTACTTTATTGTAAAAGAAATTTAAGAATAACCAGTTAAATTCCTAACTGCTACTCAGTGCAGCCAGGAAGCTTGAAACACTTTTCCATCAGGAAGGACACAATGAGAAAGACTATATTGAGGCCGTCATTCAGGGAAGGGTGCTCAAGTCCTTGGCAGTCACACCACAAAGGTTTCAATAAGGTCAGAGAGCTGTCAGGCATCAAGGGCTGCTGGACACCGAGGTATTTCCAGGCAAACAATCCCTAGGGAGAAGGGAGATGGCACATCCCACTTTGTGGGTGAGCTTAAGTGACTCAAAGTTTAGGAACAAACAACGTCTTTACTGATAGCAAGATGTAAGCGAAGTCTTTATTGAAGAGAAAGTAGTTTATGAAAGCTGTTCTCTCACGGCCCCACCAACTTAACCAGCCCACACCCACAATCTTCTTAGATCTTAAATGATTCTCTTCAAATGTTTTTCCCTCTGAAGGGCTGAGGGTGACTGTTGTACAGTGATATACAAAGACGATCATGATCATGCATAAGCATACTTTTAAGGTGGGTACGTAAGAGCAGATGCACGAACCTTGGGTTCATGTAAGTGTCCAACAGTCCAAGAAAGTGTTGTTAGTGTGTGACTGGCACACAGACTTCCGTTTTTTTTTTTTTTTTTCTCCATGCACTTGGAGCACATTTGTGGGTAACTTATGAGTTTGCTCTACTTTTCTTTATCACACAAGCCTACTCATGTCGGAGTGGGCTTCCTTGGTTCACGGGCTGTTTTCTGGATTATATCCTTATGGTAAATTCTGTATCCAGTCACTAGAGGAAGTGGGGCATGTCCTGAACAGTTACTCTACACCCAGTTCCTTTTACTTGTTTAGATGCATCTGGATTTCAAGTTCTACAGAATAAGGTGGAGAGAGATAGAGCAGGACATTCAATGTCCTCCTTTGGATTCTTCTCATACAGGATGTACACTCTCACACACAGCTATACACACACACACAGGCACTCACACACACACACACACACTTATACATGCACAAGCACATACATACACAAACACACACATACTGAGACATGGATAGAGGCACACAGACACACAGATACATACATACACAGACACACAGAGAGACACAGAATCACAGGGACAGAGAGACACATACACTGAGACATGGATAGAAGCACAGAAACACAGACACACATACACACACACAGATACATACATACACAGACACAAGGACAGACACATGCAAACACTGAGACACAGAGGCACACAGATATACACAAACACAGTCACATACATGGGACACACACACAGACGCAGACACAGACACAGGTACACACACAGCACTCTCTCCTGTATCTAATGTTGAATTGCATTATTCTTCATTTAAACTACATCTCCAATAGTTAAATCCTGCTTCATATTAAATATTTTATTTAGAACAATTTCTTTTCTGATTTTAATTCTTGTGTTTTTGTCAACATTTTAAATGAAATTTGTATAAGGAGTGAGGTTATTCTACTAGAATTAGATTATAGCTGTGTATCTTTATGTCACCAAATGAAGGGAAGAACTCAGGAGTACATAGTTAAGGTACTTAACTGTACATAGTTTGTAAGAGTGTTGTAGCATTCAGTTCCACAAACTAGGATGGATGGCCTACTAAGCACCTTGATGAAGGGACCTAAACTTTCGTTTCTTGGTTGTAAATCTGTATAATCTTATATGCTAAGCACTGTCTTCAACATACTATTCATACTATTAAGCATTAAGTGTTGATTAAAATGCAATTAAAATGCATACATAAAAATGGTATACTTATGTAGGACACTAGTTACATAACTCACATATGAATCAGTAGTCACTAAATGTTAGACCTGGGACATTACTATACGTTGGATTTCATAACACTATGTATTTAGTCTATACTACACTCATAAAGGTTATTTTATCATTCTAGCTTATTTACTCTATAAATATTTTAAGTTTTTAAGCTTTTAATTTTGCAATGAACACATGGTTTACGTCATAGTTACACTATAGAGTTATATAACATTTTGTTTTCTAACAAACTGAGTCTATAAGCCTGTTTCTATCTTATATTATTTCTTAGGCACAAACTTTTTCTTTATGTATGTTTTTGCTAGTGACTAAGACACAGAAATGTAATGAGCTTAGGTCACACAGGTCTGCACCTTTGCCTTCTGTTCCACATGGAGGCCTTACCAGGCAGCCACGCACATGGAGCTGTCATCTCTGAGGACAGAGTCCCCTGGAATGGAGCTGTTCTACAGTTAACTATGTTTTCATCATTGAAGATGTGCATTCTACAAAAATAATAAAACGTCTTATATAGCACACACATAACCCAGGAGCAAAGCAGTTTGTTATTGTTACTGGGGTTGTGTGAAAACATTATTGTGATTTTTTTTTCTACTGTAGGTATCACAGTAGATTTGTTAACACCAGTGCTACCACAAATACATAATACATTATGCTACTCCTTTATGATGGCTACCATACTACATTATAACCAGGTGACAGGAATTTTTCAACTCTTTATAATCAGATTAGCATATCATAGTATATATGGTTCTTGTTTGGCCAAAACCCTGCTATGTGCCACATGATTGTATATATCCATAGACTTCTCATCCACACTGATTATGGAGTCATGTAGCAGATGCTATAGCATCCTCCTCCGCCTCTTATTTGTGAACAGTAGGTGGTAATTTTCTTTGTAGATTTTTTTGAAAATAGCAATTATATATGTTTATGAGATATAACATAATATTTTGATATATATTTGTAATGTGAAATGATTAAATCAGGCTAATTAAAAAACTCAGCATATCATCTACTTATTTTTTATAGTGAAAGCATTTAAAACACACTCATTTAGCAATTTTGAAATGTAATATGAATTATTTATTGTCGTCACCATACTGTGCAGTAGATCTGTAAAGCTTATTGCCCTCAGCAGGTTTTCATCACTGTCTGAATAACTTTGTGATTTCTTTGCCTATGGGATTATACTCATTCCTTTCCAAGTCTTTCTCACAAAGGCAGTATTTCTTCTCTTTTCTGCCCACATTTCCCCTACTTTTTTATCCACTCTAGTCCTCAAATACGCAATCCAAATGAGAAGTTTCAAAGCCCATGGACAGTGTGTAATTTTAGTTCCTGTTAGACTAACATTTAAAGTTTCTGAAGATTATGTGTTGGGCAACAGTAGTAGTTTAACTTGTCATGTACCTACTGAGAATACATTTGTAAGAGCCATGAACTTTGATCACTCAACAGATGCTTGTGAGTCTCTGCAGAAATCCTGCCCTTAAGTTGAAAGGGCATATGTTTACATATTAGTGGGCTTTAATTTTACCCGAGAGGTAATGCCAGTGGGAGCCTGTGTCAAGCCCTCATTAGGCAGAGATGTATCTGCCTAGTAGTGACAGATGACAGTGGTCATCCTACTAAGTAAATGAAGCAAGACCTTTGCTGACGGGTACTGTGTCCTTGGGGAAAAGGTGGGAAATGAGACACTTTAGTAGCAATGAAATCAGATAAAGAGAACAAGGTGGGGGTTGGGGGTATTTTTATTTAACACTCCTTTGTTATTTTGCTTCACTTAACAAATTAGATTTATCCAAAACTGTTTTCGCCATATAATCTGGAATAAATTATATCAGTTGAATGAAGCAAAGAATATATATATGTAACGTGATTATGCCCAGATATTCCTATTGATCTGGAATAATATCAGGATTTTTAAAGATACTTAAAGAGACACACATTTATCACTGTGGGAGTGAGAGAAGTCTGTTTATAAGATCTTACTATATATAATAGAGATCAAGAAAAGTCATTGTTTAAAAGAAATGTAAGAAGCACAGGAAATATAAATGATAATACAATACATAAAGCAGACTGTTAGAAAGACCATGTTTTAAGACAAGAGCATTACACTCACATTAGGATATAAAGGAAGATGAGACTTTAGCCCAGGAAAGTAAAGGGGCATTTAAGAAATAGGGATTTGTAGAATAAAGAGGAGATGGGGTAATGGGTCCCTGGGCAAAGAGTCCCAGGAGATTCATAAGTTGCTTCTGTTATTAAATCTTTAAAAAATATTCTACCTGTTACTATTGGCTTATTCCATTGTGTGGACGGGCTATCTTTTATCAATTTTGAATCACTACTTCTCATTTTATTTCCTTGCAAAACCTCTGATATACTCTTCTACTTTTCAGATTTCCTTAAAGTTATTTTGAAAATAAAAGAAATTGTTTTTTTTTTCCTCTGATAGGTCTTTACATTTTCTACCCTAGTTTTATGGTTTTTGTATGGTTGATAATTACATTTCTTGGCTATTTAGATAAACTTTAGCATTTTCTGAGGGCTTTTTTTTGCAATAAATTTTAATGTTTCTTGTTTTTATTTTGTTGACTCAAAACTCACATTTGGCAAATGTTCAAAACAAGACCTTTGTGGAACATTTTGTCTACCTCTTTCTACAAATCTACATTTTATTTTTATTCTCACCCTGTATGTCTCTTGCTAAGCTCCCTCAGCATTATTTTTTCTTTTCAGAGGCAGGATATCATGATGACTACAAGCGTAGGTGTTGGCATGATATAGACATGGCAGTATGCTTGCACTGATTATATATATATATATATATATATATGCACACACACACATATATATATATATATGCCTTTGCTGATCTGTTTCCATTTCATTTTTTAGTAAAAAGGACTTTAGATGGAGAGTATAATGAGGCTTAAATAATGTGTACTAAGAAGCACAATGTATTTAATTTGCATAACAGGATGCTTTATGTGAGGGAAGTGTTCTATAAACCTGTGTTTTTATTATATGGATCTCAAGCGAACACTGATGCTTAGAATCTTTTGTGTAATAATTGGTGCAATCAACCAAAGGCTCATTGTGTGTCTATGGTGAGGTAAAAAGGGTTACTTTCATTGTTTCATGGGTAAAATCAAATCCAGAAGGTTGTGGAGGGGTTTTGAAAAGTATTCACATGTTTTTGTCCATAGGTTTTAGCACATAGCTGGTAGTTCTCTATCAATGCCTTGACCATAAATCAGTTAGGTTTGGTTCCTGTATAGAAATGAGATGGGGCAGTTCTGATATTATGACCCACTTCTCTGAATGACCTATATAGGGAATGACTGATCACATGTTAGGAGAAAATGGAGATAACTTTTGTTTAATGAGTTGCTTCCTGGTTCTGGCCTATTGTTATTGTCTGTTTATCTAGGGTTAGTACAGTTTGCTATATATGTCTTTGTAAATGTAAATTGTCTGATAAAAAGTACGATTCCCAGAAAACTTTCACTTGTAGTTACACAGTCAACAAGTATTTTTTTCTGGAAGTATCTATACTAAATTGTGAATTGTGTCCACTAAAAACCGTTGGTTATCAGAAATCCACAAATCACTGGAAGCTTGTATTTCTCTTTCTTTTCCTATTTCACTGTGTGTGTGTGTGTGTGTGTGTGTGTGTGTGTGTGTGTGTGTGTGTGAGAGAGAGAGAGAGAGAGAGAGAGAGTAGGACCATTTGGTGAAGCATGGTTAATTTCTCGGTAGCCTTATCCCCAGGAAAGCAGCAGCTGTCCATTGCCAATGGTTTCCCATCTATCCTGGGATTATGGCTGGTTTGGTCTTGTGCCAGTCTGGTGCAAGCACTTACAGCTGCTGTGAACTTATATAAGCAAGGGAGCCATGATATCTGGTAGACACTGTTTTGCCAGTCTGGATCTACCTCAGGGTCTTACAACCCTTCTGTCCCGTCTTCCTCTATGCTTTAGTGGAAGGGCTGTCTTAGAGATGCTCCATTTCGAGTTGGAATTTCAGTGTCTGTCTGTACCTTAACCCTTTGTAGGACTCTCTATTAATCTATCATCTACTGTAAAGAAGTTTCTTTCGTCAGGCCTAAGAAATCAACTAATCTATGTGTATAAAGGTAAATACCAAGGAGGCAATTTATTACTATTTAGCAGATTAATAGTATTGGGCATTTGGGACCTATGACCTACGTGTCCATATTTTATTTTCCTGGTTAATGCCACTGGGCATGAGTTCTGTTTTGTGAAGCCAGCTTTAAGTTTGTTCTGAAAAATTGTTGGTTATTCCCATATATTAGTGTCATTGATGTACCAGTGGTATTTCTTGCTAGGCCAGTCATTGTTGTAGATTACAGAGTTTATGCAACTGTGTAAGACTATAGATAGTACCTTCCATTATTGTGAAAGCTAGCTAGTTGGGCTGAAACTTCAACCTTGGTACCATATTGAGTTTTCTACATCCTGTGACTCAGGTATGTGGTGTATTCAGAAATAGTTCCAGAGAGTAACTAATATGTGTAGTAGGGTCTATGAGACCCCAATGACTAAAACCCTAAGGGAAATAATGCACACCCAACACTGGGCTTTTCATTTGATTGTCAGTGTGTCAGGAGGACGCATTGTCCCCTCACTATAGGGTAACTCCTTTTATATATGTTATATATGTTATATATTTTAGGATGCTTCCACACTAGTGGGTTTCCAGACAACATTTTCAAAGATGTTCAGTGATGTTTATTCTTTCCCTTTCTCCTTCCTCTACCTCACCCAATTTCACCCTTCTCTTTCCATTATTCCTTGATTTATTCTTCACAACACCCAAATACTACCCATTTTTTATTAAAAGTCACTCACCAAACAGTCTTTTATTAATTTTCTGCCTTCTATGGCCACTCCAATTTAAATATGAGTATGTAAAGATTGAAGTTAATTACACACATGTGAGAGAGAACATGTGCCATTTGTTTTTGTCTGTGTTAACTTATTCAGAATATTTTTTTCAGTTTCATCTTTTCCCCTGCCAATTTTGTAATTTCATTTTTATTTACAGCTGAATAATAGTCCACTAAGTATAAGTACCATGTTGTTATTACCTAACAGATGGACATGTAGGCTATTTCCATTTCCAAGCTATTATGAATAGAACAGCAAGAACATGAGTAAGCAAGTATCTTTGTAGTAGGATATAGAGTCTTTGGAATATGAAAAGGTGTGAGATAGCTGGATCATATTTCAGGTCTCTTTGTAGTTTGAATGGCTAAGATCAAAAAGACAAATGACAATAAATGCTGGCATGCTCGTGGCGAAAGGGGAACACTTATTCACTATCAGTGGGAATGCAAACTGGTGAAGCTATTGTGAAAAGCAGCATTCATCTTATGTTTTTGAAATAGGATAACAAACTAAACCTGCAACTGACTTATTCAAGGGTGCTAGATTGCCAGTAAGCCACAGTGATCCTTGGCACCAGTACTGGGGTTACCAGGATGCCCTCAGACTTCTTGTAGGATCCGATCTCAAGGACAATATACCAACCAAGTCATCTTCCTAGCTCTTGTATCTTTAGTTTATAAATCTGATATTCATAGATTATATTTTGTAAAGAGAATTCAGATGAAAATTTCTTCTGCTCTTAGAGTAAAGCTTTTTTTCTTTTAGAATGGTCAATGCACACAAAATTCTAACTTAAGCATATGCATGGTGTGGTGCTGTGTCAGCTGTAGCTCAAGATCTAATTTTGGAAGCTCAGTTAGAGACAGGTAACTTCTTTAGTCAATTATTATCACTGTAAGAACAAAACGGCATGGTTGGGTTCTTTTCGGAGTTGATTTCTATGATCCTAAGGCTAGAGACAGAAAGATTTAATAACATTCTTATGAAAACATTATTGAATAAAAAATTTCAAGTAACTCTATGTCATTTTCTTCATTTACTTATTGTTACAAATCTCCTGTGATTTGCACTTAAATATTCTATAACACAATGCTGGTGCAAAAGGGGAGATATTATTATTCCTAAATAGTTATGCATAAAGGTGATAGTACTTAAATTTGAAGTATTTACCTTTGAGCTACACAGAAACTTATGTCTGTAGTACACACACATTTAAAAATGTCTAGGTGCATGCATTTTTTTTCAACTTGAGTTCTCATCCTTGTGTTCATAATCTCCAGGTTGCTATGTTCAAGATGATTATTGAGGTAATTTTAGGTGGTCAATAGTCAGATGGTAGTTAAATGTAAATTAAGCAGGTCTCTTTCCTCAAGCACTCCTGGTAGGGTGTCTTCTTCCTTTATTTGGATTCTTAGTCACTCCCTCTGGGATTCAGTGTGTTATCTACAAGTGTCTGTCTAACGTAGCAGGGGTGGCTTCTGTCATTCTATGTTCCTCTTGATTCAATGAGGAGCAAGAAGGTGAAGAAATCCATCTGAGAAAATTAAGACAAAGGCAGTACCAAAGAACACCTTCTAAACTACAAATCAAGCTTGCTAAGTTAGCCTTTGAACTCCCTGATGTTTAAAGCAACAATGATAGCAAACTGAAGGCATGATCGCCCTGGAAGTGTTCTTCACAACACACGCCCTTTGAGGTGTTGCTAATTCCTCTTTGGGATTCATGATGCACATCGTATGTTAAAGTCTCCCAGACATAATCAAAACATAAAAAGGAAAATGTTTGTTTTCTCCTGAATACTCAGTTTCAAGAGAAATCCTTTGAATCTTTTTCATTTTTTTCCCCTAGACTGTATTTCCCTCTGTATGAAAAGAAGGATGAACTCATGATTCTCTTTCAGCTTCTTGCAGGATTACAAGTATCAATCACCCCATTTGATTTGTCCTTATGATATATTTAAAGGAGAAATCAATTCTTTACCTATGTTTTGGTTTGGTTTGTGTGTGTCTGAATCTCGCCCTCTGTTTGTATGTGTATCTCTCTGTGTATGTCTCACTCTGTGTCTCTGTGTATGCACTCATGTATGTAGGGTGTAGATTGGCATTGGGTGTCTTTCTCAATCACTTTCCAATGTATGCTTTGAGATAAAATTTCTCACTAAAGCTTTAGCTCACCAATTCAGCTAGACTGTTAGCCAATGAGTTCCAGAGACTATCCTGTCTTTTTTTTTATCCAGCACCATGCTTTAGTACCTTACTATGTTTAGATGGTCATTGAAGTTTCAAACTCCTGTTTGATGGTGGATATTACCAACTGAGCCATCTCGACAGCCCTAAATTTTAAAGGTCCCTGACCTAAAGCCGTAAATGTGTTAGGGTGTCTAAGAAAAAGAAAGTGATGCCCAGGCTGAGGAAGTGAAATAGAAGGACACCAGAGTTATGAAATGATATAGCTCACTGTGTGCTTAGAGTTGAGTGAGTCAAGACAACATCTGAAAATTTTGATTATGTGTCTGTCATATACTCAGGGATGAAGACCAGCAAAACAATCCATGACTGTAATGTCCTCCTCTGATCTAACACCAGCCCTTCTGTCATTAGAGAGCAGAAGTGATGAAATGTTGCTATCTGTGTGATTGACCAAATTACATTTCACTCTGGCATTCTCATGTTTAGGAATCAATTTCAGGAAAATATATCAGAGATGAGAAAAACAATTTCACATTAGGTGTTCCTTGGAAAGTATATAACAGTAGCAAAAACACTGAAATAATCACTTTAATTACAAACAGAAAGTGGTGAGGATTGTATGGAAATTATAACAGTCCAGCTGTTTGCATCATGTGGACTCAATGAAGTGAAGATTGGGAATGTACAGAAAAATAATTACATCTGTAGCTAACTATTGAAGGATAGCACTTTCCTTTTATTCATCTCCCAAACAATGCACTGCTAAAGATATTTATATTTCACTTATACTGTAGTAGTTATTATGAGTGACGTACAGATGATTTAAAGTGCTCAGAAGGGTATGTTTAGCTTACAAGCAAATACAGTTCTGTTGCCATGTAGGTGTTGAGAATTGAATTGGAATACTCTGGAAGAACAGCCAGTACTTTTTTCTTTTTAAAAAAATTAATTGCATTTATTTATTTATTTATTTTATATCCTGACCACAGTTTCCCCTTCTTCCTTTTCTGCCATCTTGTCCCATTTCCTCCTCCAGCTCCTATGTCGGTCGTACACCCACCCCCCCCCACAAAAAAAATTAGACTCCTTCCTTGTTTCTGTTTAGAAAGGGACAGGTTTAAGACTTGGTAACAGCTAGTGCTCTTAAAAGTCTGAACTGAACCATCCCTCCAGCCCCTAAAATGTAGTGATTTAAAGACAAAGACACAGAAGCATTTGCAAATGAAGCTCAAGGCACTGATAATGCAACAAACGCAGGGTATCTATTGACCCTCTTCTGACAGGGAATTTCTCCAGACTCCGACCTCTAAGGTCTAGGCCCTAACGTTCACCACGGAGAGAAAGCATCAGTGAGAAAAATTAAGCACCTAAATTGCTTTCCCTTTTTCAGGAACTAGACATTTATTGTCCATTAAGTGTTGTTGTTGCTAGAGACTACTGATGCTGGCTATGAAGAAATAGAAAGTCCAGTCTGCCCTGGGCGTAGATGTGAGTGGCCTAGGCCAACTGGTGAGCAAGCTTATATGCATGTAAGGAAGAGGGGTAGGATATACTCCAGACTCACGGGATAAACATTTGTTCCCCACCTAAAAATAATCACAACAGATTTCCTTGAGAAGGTGACCTGAGCAGGGTCTTAAAAGTCAAGTTCTATGTATGCAGGAGCAAAGTAAGAAGAAAGATGGCCTCGGGAAAAGGGTCTCATCAGATGTACATTGTGGCTAAGTATTCCTTACCAATCAGTAATTTGGGCGACAATGTGCAGAGGAGTATGTGTGATGGGGAAAAAACTTACTGTTTTTTTTTTTTTTTTTTTTTTTTTGAAATGCTGCAGACACTAGAGAGTTCAAGAATTCCTGAAAGAGGTCTCAAGCCTTTTGTGCCCAGAGTTCAGACTCCCAAAAAGTCCACCAAGAGACTGGGCCGATGCAACAGCAGAGTCTCTTTATTGACAAGCTAGCTTGGGTAACTCCATCTGTCAGACATAATGGTGGTTGAGTAGGAGCGATCCTCAGCAGCATAAATGAGGCAAGGACTTTTATGGGGGGAGGGGTGCTCTAGGGACTTCAGAGCTTTGGAGTTACAGTCCTGGGATTGGTCCAAGGTCGGGTTAGGGGTACCTGTTATGAATTCACTGGCTGCTTTGAATTCTAGGGCTGTTTCAACATTTAGCAGTGGTCATTTCCCCATATCACCCTGAGACTATCTGTCCCTTTCCCTGGAAGGGAATGTTTGGAATGTCAAGTATTTTCCCTTTAGGTGCTGGCTTCTCCCTGGATGGAGTCCGCTGGGCCCTTTCTGGTACCACCAGGTGCCACCAGCAAGAGCTTGTTGTCCATCTTTCTTTAAGCCTGTTTGTCCTTGCAGTTGTGTGGTCAAACTGCTTTGGGCTCCAAGCCTAAGGGAAACGTCCCTGGGTGCAGGTCTGTGGACTTTTGTGCTTCATTACTCTTCCGAAGGCACACCTCAGTTTGTTCTGATTGGAATTTTAAGGAGAATAATAATGAAAGTGACACAAGAGAGTGATGGTGCATTCATTTAGTAGACCTAATAATTTATCTTTCCATAGCTGTTTTGCATGTCTATAACAAAATAGAAGAACCGGGTAAACTATAAAATAAAACACAACTTATTAGCCTGCAGTTCTTGGAATTAGGAAGTACAAGATGTAAAGGCCAGCCTCTGGTAAAATATTTCTTGCTATATTTTTTTATATTGTGTAAGAGAAAAGAGAAGAAAGGAGGGAGAGAATAGAGAGAGAGAAAGAGATTCTTAAAAACTCACTTTTACCATGAATGATAACCTCTTAAGACCATTAATTCATTCATGAGAGTTTTGTTCCCATGATCCAAATGCCTCCTGTTTGTCTCCACCACTCAACACCTCAGCATGAGAAATTAAGTTTTTAAAACATGAATACTGAGAAGAATAGTCAAGCCATAACATTGCAGTGATGTTTATTTTAATACATAGGAATGGAGTAATTATGCAAAGTAATAATCAGAACAGAAGCACATACTATTATTGACCTAGTTTGAGGATGGCTTCTAATTCTATCATCTGATACTGTATTAAATATACCTTCTGTTATTAGTTCTATAAAGAGTTGCTCTGTACTGGCTGGTTGTGTGTCAACTTGACACAAGCTAGAGTCATCAGAGAGGAAGAAGCCTCAGTTGAGGAAATGCCACCATGAGATCAAGCAGTAAGGCATTGTCTCTATTAGTGATCAGTGGGGGAGGGCCCAGCCCATGGTGGATGGTGGCATCTCTGAGCCGGTGGTCCTGTGTTCTATAAGAAAGCATTCTAAGAAAGCCCAGAGAAGCAAGCCAGTAAGCAACCCCCCACCATGGCCTCTGCATCAGCTCCTGCCTCCTGGTTCCTGCCCAGCTGGAGTTCCTGTCCTGACTTCCTTCAATAATGAACATTAATATTGGAAGTGTAAGCCAAATGAACGCTTTCCTCCCCAACTTGCCTTTTGGTCATGGTGTTTTATTGCAGCAACAGAAACACTAAGACGACTCCTGAATACACCTTTTCTCTATGAAATGTTATAAGATCTTCAATTATTTCACAGAGAATTTATTTCTTCCATTCTTGATTTGCTGTGTCCTTCTACTCTAGAGTTTAATTCATGTAATTTAGAACCTGCATTTGCAGGTCCACTAAGGATTACTTACATGCTAAAAATCTCCGTTAAAGTTATGGTCCAATACAGTCATGCTCAACCCTGGTTTTGAGTAGGAAGGTCAGGTATGGGAGCATAGTTACTTATTCTCTGTTGTGGGGCACACATCACCTCACAGACTGTTATGGAGTCGCGTAAATGCCTCTTCAGTCAATGCATCATTACAGGACTGGATGAACATTGTGTGTATAGTTGTGTCAGGTATTGTGAGATAATTAGGAGAGATTATTGTACTCAGCAGCCCCGATCTTTTCTTCATTCAGGAGATAAATACTATGTGACAGTATATTTTATCAAGCAAAGGAATGTGATAAGAAGAGCCTGGAGGAAAATTAGACCTGGCTCTTAGAGCAGCTTTATCAATTATGTTTATGATTTCCAGGATGTTTCCACTTTCATTGCTGAAGAAGGAACAGTAGTGAGGGCTAAGTATAATAGTAATATTAACAGTAACTTATATTCATTGCTTTTCTAAAGAAACCAGGTATTTAGTGGTTGATAATATTGAGGTTAATGCATGTGATTAGCCTAGGATCTATTTTAAAGATATTTCTAATATGGTTCTATGTGGTGCTTAGGGGAGGGGTGCAGCTACACAGAGAAACAAAATACAAACAAACAAACAAACACCCAGAGCATGGCTATGGGCTTCCATAAGAGACTGGCAGAAAGTAAAGCATTTTGTAATTAAAAACTCACAATTACATTTTAGCATTAGCCATTATGGTAGCTCTCGTGCTATAACTTAAAAGGCAGAGAATAAACTATTTTTCCCATTTGATCTCTTTTAAAAAATATTTATTTCACATCCTGACCACATTTTCCCCTTCTTCCCCCTTACCCATCCCTCCTATTCACTCCTGTTTCTGAAAGGGGCAGACCTGCCTTGGATATCAACAAAGATGTCATATCAAGCTGCAGTAAGAATAAACCCCTCCCCTTGTATTAAGGCTGGACAAAGCATTCCAGTACGAGGAATAGGGTCCTAAGAGTCATCCCAAAGTTAGGGACAGCCCCTGCTCCTACTGTTAGGAGTCCCACAAGTAGACCAAACTATACACATCACATCACATGTATGTAGAGGGCCTGGGTCAGTCCTGTGCAGGCTCCCTGGTTGTTGGTTCAGACTCTGAGTTCCTATGAGTCAGATTAGTTGTTTCTAAGGGTTTTCATGTGATGTCCTTGACTCCTCTGGCTCCTACAATCCTGCCTCCCTCTCTTGAGCAGGATTGCCCAAGTTTAGCCTAATGTTTGGCTGTGGGTCTCTGCATCTGTTTTCTTCCATCACTTCCTGGATGAAGCCTCCCTGATGACAGCCGGGGAAGTCAACAATCTGATCAGGAGAAGATCTAGCCTAGGATTCTTTATCTAGCCAATCTATACCGATGGAAATTATCAACTAGATGATTTACTTGTCAATAACATGTATCTATCTGTTCTAGAATAATGCAGAGAAAATCCAGATCCTACAAAAGAATCTGTGGTTCCTAAAATTCATTCGTTTTTTGTGCTTACAGAAAGTGAAACAGTCTGTATTAGTCACTGGAACTATATAAATGACTTAGGGATTGGAATGCCATGTAGAATTTTACCTAGAAAAGCTGAATACAATCATCATAATTAAGTATGTGTTATACTAGGATATTTACGAGAAGAATGGAAAAAAAAGTCATGATGATAAAAGAAAATCCACAGCAGTTGAAGTTTGCGGAGATTCTTGAATGGGAAAAGTGTAGCTTAGCCTGGAAGAGTGAATGATGGTGGAGATCATATGAGCCACAGGATGAAAAGTATGAGGCAGACATGCTGTGATCATGCGATTTTCCAGGAAGCCTCTGATGCTGAATAAACCCAGAGCAGCTCTGAGAACAGAGAGAAAAAAGAGATGGTAGAGATAGATTGTGGAGGGTTTGCTATGCTATGTCAAGAGCTTGAGCAAAGGAGTCTGTGAAGGATGATTGACAGACAGACAAACAGATGTTAAGGTTTAGAAGTACCATTGGCTTGACATTACAGAAAAAATAAGAGAGAAAGAAAACAAAAGAACTGGAGCAGTGAGTTCAATAGGCATCATAGGAACTTAAACGCTCTTATTTGAACACTGTAGTGCATTTCTCCATAGGCTCAATTGTCATACAGATTTGGCTTCTGTGCACCAAAGTTAGCAAATCTGAACAAGTAAAAGTTACTTCAAAGCAAAAAATTTACTGGTTGTCCTAGCTAGTTTTGTGTATCAATTGACACAAGCTAGAATCATCAGAGGAAGGAGCCTCAGCTGAGGAAATGCCTCCTTAAGATCCAGCTGTAAGGCATTTAGTGATCAGTAGGGCAGGACTCTGACCATGGTGGGTGGGGCCATCCCTGAGTAGGCAGTACTGGCTTCTACAAGAAAGCAGGCAGAGCAAGCCAAGAGAAGCAGGCCAGTAAGCAGCTCCCCTCCACGGCCTCTACATCAGCTCCTGCCTCCAGGATCCTGCTCTGTTTTTGAGTTCCGGTTCTGACTTCCTTCAGTGATAGAAGCAGTTTGAAAGTATAAGCCAAATAATCCCTCTCCTCCCCGACTTGCTTTTTGATCATGATGTTTTGTTGCAGCAATAGAAACCCTAACTAAGACACTGACTGGGCAATTTAGATTTTGCTTTTATTTATTAATTCACAGAAAATTAACCAAGCTTAGCTTTCTTTTGACCAAGGAAATATTCTGAGATGAAAATATTATTCACTTTGATTTTCTGTTCTATGAAAAAAAAATTTCTATTGTTACCATATAAGACATAATCATGGAGAATAGATATTTGAATCAATTTTGTGGGGATAAGGAAGAGATGGATCAGGTTTGTTTGAAAAAAGTCACAATTATAACAGTTGATTCCTAAAGGATGCCAGCACTGTTTCAAATGTCAGGAATACCTTGTGAGCATTCCAAAGGTGATATTGCATGGTCTCTGGCATTTTGTAATTCTAAAGTCTGTTAATAAATTGTCTAATTCACATATGAATATAACATTCTGTACATGAAGAACAATGTTGTTTTGTAAAAGTTAGTTTTGGGTTAGATATTGAAATTGAAACACCTTTTATTATGGTAGTTGTCTTCTATTAAAAACTATTTTTTTTTAGAAATTAGTCTGGCTGGAAGTTGCATATTTGTTTATCAAAAAAGAAAAGGAGGATTTGTCAAATTTTGTTTTGATGTCTCTGTATGCTTAGTCTGAATGAAAACATATGTGTAAAAGAGCACTGATGGATCTGCACCATATTACTCTTCCATGATGCCAGACAACTTTCGTACTGGAGTCTGCCCTTTCAGTTAGTATTGTGTGGTTTCCATAGGAATGGTTATCATACGAATGGTTCCTGAGAGGGGTCACTGTTAAGTTTTTCTCAGCTGTAAACATGATGACAAAATAGTAGTTAGGTTGCTGCCTACTCCATTAGTGAGGGGCTGGTAAAGTAGGAAGCAGAGACCTGTCCAGTTGCAGATGGTCGAGATGATGTTACCATTTCCTTTACTTTCAACTCACGTTTCTTCAATTCATCTCCTGTCCTCAGCACCTACCATGACTTAAAAAAATAGAAGAGCTTGCAATCTCTTGTCCTCAGTTCCAAAAGTCTAAAAAAGTCTGAAAAGAGTGCTCTTTTAAAAAAGAAAGAAAAAGCTGATTTGCAGCAACACCTGTCCTGAAATGCAGTGAGACTATTTATAGTCTTCTTTATTTATCCCTCTTAGTGTGAATGTTTTGATTGCATAGAAATATTAATGTGCTTGATTATGGGGTACTGCCCTTAATCTTGCTGGAGTCATTATATAACACTTATTAAGCATACTATGTTGCTTTTCTGAAATCTAAAATGTTGAGAATTTGGAAATACATCTGGCCCTAGAGGTTTTGAGCAAGTTACCAAAGAAAACTCCTAGATATTCCCACATGGTTAGTACTCTCCAAGAACCAGGCAGTTCTCCTATATGAATAAAAAAATATACAATAGCAGTAATAATAAATGATTCATGATGTGTACTATGATTCATTTAGTACTATGCTTTCCATGGCAATCGTTCGGATGAGTCTGTAATGTCTTCGAAGGACCCTGCTTTAAGGCATGAGAAATATGAGGGCTAGTGAAGTTAGAAATGTACCTGTACTGGTATATCTGAAGGTCATGGAGAAAGACCTGAATATTTATCTGTGGGGGTCACTATGGTCATTTTCCTTTTATACTTAATTAATCTCCTCACAGAAGAAAGTTTACTCAAATTATACTAAGGAACAAACTTGTTTAGATTTACAGTGAGTTATGACTGGTATGAACTAACCACCCTTGCACAGAAGTCCTACACAAGAAAGACTTCACTCAAAGATTGATGGCAACCTCTCACTAAACATTCTGAGTTTCTAGTGTATTGTATCAATCTGAGGATGTACACGGACTTAAGGAAACTGATGTGGTCTTCCCCTGGAATTTGTAGAATTAGAGTCAGAAAATGAGAGTTATATTAGTGATACAATTATTGTTTTAAAAGATAAAGTGCATGTACACAAAAATTAACACACAGACTTTGGAGTAGTTAATATGTGCTTCTTAAGTGCAAGAAGTGAAAAGAGACTTTGGAAGTCTGACTTTAGCTATGGCTAGAAATGTCAAACAATTGCTTGTAACACTACTAAGTCCTCAACAACCATCAACTAAGAGGAGCCAGGCATGTCATCTTGTTACTTTCTGTGAAGGGGGGGTTCCTCAACCCAAATGGGGAAGAGCTTTAATGAAGTCAGCTCTAGATTTACATTCTGGTGAGACTAGTTGTCAATCCCCTAATGCTACTTATGTTGTGCTACCTTAGAGTTTTAACCACTTTTCTGGTTAAACTTGTCTTTCTCTGTCCTGCCAGCCAGCTTCCAAATAACAATATGGAGATTTCTTATTAATTATGAAAACTTGGACATTAGCTTAGACTTGTATCAACTAGTTCTTGTAACTTAAATGAACTCTTTTGTACTAATTTATGTTCTGTCATGTGGTGTTACCTCTCATCTTACACTGTTACCTCTCCATCTGGCTGGTGGCTGTGCTCTTCTTCTTCCCAGAGTCCTCTCTGTCCCCAGAAGTCTTGCTTATCATCTTTCTTTGACCATTCATCTTTTATTACACTAGTCACAGCAATATATATTTACACAGTGTACAAATATCCCACAACACTAACCCTTTGCTATAATAATTTGTTTTAATTGAAGGTGTTATAATTATACATAAAAGTAGACCCTCACAAATGAATGAGTCACTAGTCTTATAGATTTGTGCAGGAGACCCAAGCCTGCCCCACCTCATTCTAACTCTAGCTCTATGAGTGTGTCACTCCACCTTAGAGTTTGTTTGCTATTGAGATATCTATGGTGCTTTCTGTATGTATTATTTGAAAATTGATGTTACACATCTACACCCACTTCAAAGCATATAGGTACATTCATATTTAAGAATGCTGATCAGGTATAATTAATAATCTAGAATATTCAAATTTGTTCCTTATATTCCTTGTTTTTGTTATAAAGCTAGTTTGAAAAATGTTGTATTAAACCTAGTTGAAGTCAAAATTCATGTTAAGGAAATTAAAGTTCTCTTAAGTGACTTTTTTATTGGGGAGGATAAAAGCCTATTCTAAATATAACACATTAATCTCAGAAGATAGAGAAAGGAAAATTCTCTGAAATATAGTGCAGCCATTCCTCTAAATTGTTCCTTCATGCTTAGTGACAAGGTCACCAGTACAATTTGGCTGGTTAAGAAATTTATATATGAGGATAATATAATAGAACTATAACAAAGGGCATATTTTTAAACATATCTAAGTTTTAGAGATTTAAAAATAATTAAATATTCAAATACAATGATGAATAGAGCAATAATGGCTTTATGTGAATTTTTGCATGCTCAAATTTATTTTTACATTCTATGAATCTCTTTCATTCTGATGAACTCTCATTTGAAAATTCCTTTTAACTTCCATGCCCTAAGACTTTCTTCAAAATATTTGTCCTTATAAAAGGGTATATAATTATGTAGTATATTAATGAAGAAGACAAAGACAGGCATGGGTCCACTATGGAAAGAAAAGTGGGTCTATGATGATATGAAAAACAGGTAGTATGCATGTGAGAAATGCGACCTACTCTATATCCATCTTTTCTCTGTCTGCCCATAAAAGAGGGAGGATAAAGAAGTGGAAAATGTGACTGGCAGGTTCAAATATGAAATAAAAGTTAATTTGTCACTCTCATTATGTTCCATAGAAGTTATAAAATAAAATAATTGTATTAAATTCAGACACAGTTGAACTTGTAATTCTTTCCTCTCAGACAGTGGGTTGTGAAATTAAGAAAAAAAAGTAGACTCAAGAAATTTTGAGCGAGAATGGACTTAAAGTTAACAAGGTATAAGGATGAAAAGATGTTTAATTTTTGTTTGAGGAGGGTACAAAGGTTGCAAAGTATAATCTGTAAATAAATCTATAGCTAAGTGTTAAAACTTTATGAAAATGTGAAGAGATGGTGGCTAGTAGAGAGTACATAGCTGTTGTATAATGGTGTATAATAGAGTTATGCAGTATGTTATATAAAATATTGAACCTGATTATTAAGTAGTCTGTTAGGTCTTGGCATCTCAAAGGGTTTACAAAGACCAGCTTCACTTTTCCCAGCTCTTTCTGGGTATGTGGCTACAATCCTTGTATCATGTTGAAGTCAGTTTCCATCAGGGGATAGGGATCCTTAGACTGACAGTTTGGAGTCTTGAAAGGAAACATCAGGCACACAGCGGGTGGGCTGACATGTGATGTAGGATTGTGTCCTCACAATTGCAGCCTGTTGGAAATGAAGGTTAGACCTGGCTGAGGAATGTTGCCTTAAGTTATAACCAGAGTGTCAAAGTCCAGCATATTCTAAGTTCCCAGTTTCCAGCACACAGCAGGAAGTGTTTTGAGTACTTTAAGTTGAGAAGGTTTCCAAGTCGGTGGTCTATGATGAAATGACATAACAGTAATTTCATAGGGAATAAAAGGTTATAAATAACTTGGTGTTCCTACTCTGTAGCTGGGAGATAAAGGTGTAGCTTAAATACTGATACGGCTTCTGTTTGAGCTTTTCTTTGGTACAGAGTAGAAAACTGAATTTTCAAAAATTATGAATGACCTACTTGAATTAAATCCTTGAACAAGCTTATTCTTCTCACTCAGATATAATATTTAGTTTTGTTTTCTCTCTCTCTTTTGTGTGTGCCACAGCACATATGTATATGTATAGAGGTCAGAGGTTAACCTGTGGGCTTATGTTTTTTTTTTTTTTTCTTTTATCATGTAGGTGTGAGGCATTGACTTCAGGCTTCAAACTTGGTGGCAATTTATTTAACTACCTCAACAAACTGAGATCTAACATTATCTACAACAGAATAAATAAAAGACAATAGAAGTATTTCTATTGCTTATTATTTTTATGTCTTATTTGTAAAATCAAAGTAGCATGCTTGATAGTGATAAGGGCCCTATAAAATGAAGTTTCATTCCCAGTAACTATGTCCACACAAGCCTGCATAGTCTCGTCCCTGTTAGATTAGCTGGGGTGAGTCAATAGGAATTAATGACAGGTCTGTGATTGGAAAAAATATGTGGTAAAAGTGAAAGAATTTTACAGATGCAATTAAGACTCCTAATCAGTGGAGCTTATATTAATCAAAGGGGAGTCTATGGAGGGTGGCAGGGAGTTAATTAGATGGATCCTCTAAGACAGTCCAGAGGTCAGACACAGACAAGACCAGGGGATTCTATATACAGAGACTCTGCCAGTGTTGAAGTAATAAGGTTCATGTAGTGAGAAGGCTGGGTAGGTACTGTGGAAGAGTGGCGATTAGGAGTTGAAATGTCTCTAATCTGACAGCTAGGCAGAAAACGAGTCATATGGTTGTAGAATCTAGAGCAATAGAAGCCCTATAAGAGTTAAAGAACTCAGCAGAGTATTCCATAGATTAAACATGCAGCCCAGACAATATACATGACCCTGTGAGGTCTAGAGCAGCTATGCTGTGTCAAGACTTCTAGTTTCAGAAATTCTCTAATAATGCATAGATGGGGTCCTCAAACATAACAAGGTCATATATGACTGCTTTGACGAAGGTCATCTCTCTCTCTCTCTCTCTCTCTCTCTCTCTCTTTCTCATTTGCTTCATCATAGCATACAACTCTCATTGATCCACACATATTAGGTAATATAAATAATTCTGGTAAAAATCACCTAATAGAATATCTCATAGTACATTTTTTCAACTGTTAAGACTATTGAATTTGCTGAGGACATTGTGATTTTTCACCATTCAATAGAGTGGTTTGAACTATGTGTTCTACCAGCATCTGCGTCAGACTCTAATGACTCTTCACGCCGAGGAAGGCTGAGCTCTGATGCTAAGAATGGCTCTCACAGTTCAGGTGGCCTTGTTGCTCTATGGCCACCTGAGAGCATCAGGAGAGCGGGGCTTATGTTTAGGCTGCTCTGCTGTTTCCTGTATAACCTTTTGCACAAGCCACCCAGCCCTTACTTTGTACATGCTTCATTCTGTAAAATGCTGGCTGCAGCTCCCTCACAAGGCTGCTTAAATCACATGGGATGCTGGATGGGGAAAAAACTCTGAAGTCACAGAGCTCAGGTTGTTGGAAGTTATTCTCTGTATCTTTGCCTTACCCTGTGCTTAGAATTCTAGAGATGTCAGCTTGAGAAGAGAGGAAGGAAGCTGCAATTTTAAAACACAATCATCCAAAACTTGTTTTTCTTTCACTGGAACACAAAAGATAAAAACAGCATTTGAAAAGTGTTTTCTTCCCTGCCTTTTCATTAGTACTCTGCCTGTCACTCACAGGCACAGGAGACTACCAGTAATCACAGGAGACCAGATACATTTATGGAAATTATACTATGAGATAGGTTTTTAAAAATCATGTTCTTTCTTGGATTTAAAAGTACGGAAGGTAAAATTTTATATTGCAAAAAATAAATATATTGATTGCATTAATTCTGACTTCCATCAGAATGGAAATTTTCATAAATGGAAAGTTTCTCTGGAATATGATAGCTTTGCTATCCAATGATACTTTCACATCTCTTTTGATGGAACAGATTCTAAATGAGTCATTTTTGTATATAGACCAGACCTTCTGACTCATATAGACTATCACTAGAATCTTATCAATTTTAATAATTTGTGCTGCCCCACTGGCTATTAATTTAAATAGTCACCAGACTCTTTTGTTCTAATATTTTGTGATGCTCAATGAATGACTCATTCATTCACTAAAAAAATATTTTCCTTTAGTGTTTCTTGTGAGCCAGATTCTTGCCTTTGCATGATCATGAATTTTAGCCTGGACAAGAATACAAGGAACTCAGGCAAAGTTAACCTCAATTAGTTTTAGGTTTAAAAGAACGATTTAGCTGTCTTGATTTACTTACATTAACCTCTAGGTTTCAGAAAAGAAGATCATGGAATAAATGAGTTGCTAGAGAGAAGATTTTTATATTCTCTCTCTCTCTCTCTCTCTCTCTCTCTCTCTCTCTCTCTCTCATAACACACCCACCCACCCATCCCCCCACACAAACACACATACTTTTTCTTTTCCACATCTGTCTCTGGCAAATTTTCATAAAGACAACATTGTCTAACAGCTTCACAAAGAAGATATTTTTCTTAATAAGCCTTTGGGCCCTTTTTCTCTTTTCTCTTACACATTAAATCCCAACTGCAACTTCTCCTCCCTGCAGTCCACCTTGTTGCCCCCTCTCTCCCATCCTCCTCTCCCCATTCTCCCTCTGCTTCCCTCCAGAAAAGACCAGGCTTTCAAGAGATAGCACTTACATGTAGAACAGAGAGTTACAACAAGACTAGGTATATCAAGGCTGGATGAGGCAGCCCAGGAGGAGAAGGGTCCCAAGTGCAGACAAAAGGGTCAAAGACATCTCCCACTTATACTGTTAGGAGTCCCACAAGAACACAAAGCTGCACACCCGTAACATATATGCAGAGGATCTAGGTCAGAACCCAACAGACTCTGGGGTTGTAGCTTTAGTCTCTGTGAGCCTCTGAGTCCTGCTTAGTGGAGTCCGTAGGCTGTGTTCTCATGGCATCCTGGACCCCTTTGGTTCCCACAGTTCTCCCTTTCTCTTAGGGTTCCCCAGGCTCTGCTTGGTGTTTGTCTGTGAGTCTCGACACCCTTCTTGCAGCAGCAGATCTGTCTGTACAAACAGTGGCAGCCATGCCCTGTCAAGCAGAGCAAATCTTTTGGTGAAGGAAGAACAGTATAGATTGTGAGACAGACTGTGAATATTTGTTTTGGCCAAACTAAATGGCTTGCAATGTGTTCTAATGTCTAGTTGGCTTTCACAGACTAATATATTACTTATTCTCACAACTTTACACAAAAGTGATTTGATGCTAAATTTCATGAAGATATGAATCTCACCTTTCAATAATTTCCACTTATCAGTGATGGTTGAGTGTGAAATAGAGACTGCAGTTGTCAAACTAAAAAAAAATACATTTTGATTGACTGTGGTTTTCTGTAATGGAAACAGGGAGACACAGTCTTCTCCATGGTAGAACACACCACTTAGTTATCTAATACCAAATGGTCAGCCCTAAAAATGTCCATATGAGTAACATTATACAGACTGAGCAGGCTGTATTTGGGAATATATGTGTGTGTGTGTATATATATATATATATATATATACATAAACAATTAATTAAAATTGTCAAACATTTGAAGACAAAGAACAAGGAGAGGTATATGGAGAGTTTGGAGAGAGGAAAAGGAAGGTAGAAATTGTGTAATTATAATCACAAAGATAAAAGAAAAAAAGTTGTAAAAAAAGATCAATTAAAAAATAAATAAAAGAAAAAGATGACATTTACCATTTGTCATCCTCCATACAACTGGATATTGTTTAATTTTCACTTATGTGTTTTCTGCGGAAAGTTGTGTAAAACCTCTTGCTGTGTGGAACCTGGTGGAGATAGTTGCAGCTTTCTAGTGGAAAGTTCAGTCTAGGGATTGACTTGATCTGCATTCGGACATTACCATTTTCAGCCTCCTTTGAACCATGGTTGATCAACTTCTTTGACTCAGTTCTTGTTTTATAAAAGAAGTCTGGCATATATGTTTGATAAAGGATTAAACATACCTGAAAAATCTGTGTTTCACAAATACTCCTTGTAATATTTTATGGACTGCTATGTCCACCACTATGCTGAATAACTGGACTATCTAGAAATATTTTCCTCTGTTTCCTAATTGCTTTGCTCAACATAGCTGTGGCTTTCAGTTTTTTCCAAATCATTCATTAAAAAATATCAGTTTTCATTTATCAGTTACGAAAGGATGACTGAGGGCAGTTGTGAGAAATTGGATTTGTAGATAGCAATTCTAAATTGCTTGAGTATGCAGCTCACTTTGATCTCCAGAAATCTTCTCTCATATATTTATAACAAAAAAATGTCATTCAAATATGGAAGATCAAATGCAGAGATTAAAGAAAACTTGGAAATGATGAAGATGATGAAGGTTTAGGATTACCCCCCCCACACACACACATACATACACACAGGATACCTCTGTGTAACTGCCTTGCTATCCTGGAACTTACTTTGTAGACCAGGCTGGCCTTGAATTTACAGAGATCCACTTTTCTCTGCCTCCTGAGTGATAGAATGAAGAGCATGAGCCACTACCACTTGGTTAAGATGTTTGAACACTATAAAATAGAGGTAAAAAAGAGGTTGTTAAATGAAAATAATAAGAGACTTATTGGGCAAAAGATACTCTCTAATAACTCAATCCTCCCAGCTAAAGACATCAGCTGTTAAACCACAGTGTGTGGACCACAATTTAGACTTGTGGAGGAAGAAAGGTTTCCTGTGAAGGCAGCTCTGGACATCAGTCTTTAGTCAGCTGTTCTGAGTCATAGATCTAAATATACCTTAACTCCTGAGTTCCTTTGTTTATTCTGTTTTCTTATCTGTTTCTCTTGTGTTTACCTTTTTCTTTTTTCTGTGGTTCCAACATCCTAGGAAGATGCTTTACCACTGAGATTCATCCTTAGCCCCAGTTATAATAATTTCTAAAACAGGAAAAAATGAGGTCTGGTTTTAATGTCTCAGGAAAGTGGCACATTTTAAACATTCATTACTTCTTCTGTGTCATGTTTGCCAATAGTATCTTTTAAAAAAAATATTTCTTGATACTCACTTTCTCTCATATCTGGAGGCGTTGTGAAGAAGAAAAACCATAATTAGAATGTATTGTATAAAAAACCCATTTTAATGAAAGAAAAAATAAAAAAGTAAACATGGAAAAAATTGCAAAAATATTTCTTCTTTTTGGATTATAATAAAATTACATCATTCCCCTCTCTTCAAACCCTCTTATATACCCCTCATTACTTTCTTTCAAATTCATGGCCTCTTTTTTTTGTTAATTACCAAAAAATAGTATTTTCATTTTACAGATTAAAAAATTGCACTTGTATTCATGTTACTTGTTAAATATAAGCAAAAGAACATGAAAATACAAAAAAACAGAAATAGTCATTCATAACTCTCTGCATGTATACACCCAGCATCCATGATTGATCTATGCTGATTTATACTTTTAAAGAAAAGCTCACATTTGAGTTTATATGTTGTTATTTTCTAAAAACTAAGTCACACTAGAACACCAGTTTTATCTAAGAAGAGACAAAAGATATACTCATGCATGAACGTAGGTTTACGTTGCAATTTTAATAGTTACAGTATGACATCAGAGATGGTGTTATTAAATCAACACTTGCTTTTGAGTGTCTGAGATGTCTGTGAATGGTGGCAGTGGGTGGACAGCTGTTAAGAACATGACTGCCACAGTGGGGTTCCTTGGCTCACATGTCCTTTCTGCTGGTAATGAATGAGCATTCTTAGGGAAGTTTCTTAATCATCCTGATGTTTTTTTTTTTTCTGGTAAAAAGAGAAGTTGTAATGATAATCTCAGCATAGAGTAAGAGTTTAAATAGCAAATACAATGTGTCATAACATTTTTATAATTAGTTTGGGGTGGAAAAGGCAAAATAAAATCTCAAATATTGGTTTACTCCTACAACAACAAAGTCACATTGGCAAAGTCTAAAAAAAGCACACTGGGCCTCTTAATTTTAGATATTAAGATGCAGAGATGCATGGAATCAAAGCAAACAGAATTTTTTTAAAAAAATCTTACTTCCCTAGTTAATCAGCTACTTTCTACTTTGACCTTTGTGCTTCCTTTTATTGATATGCAATAATTGTGAAAAGCTGCAGGAGACAGAGTGGCAATTATAAAGCCAGAGGTGCTTTATACTACACAAAAATGTATGTTACTCATCTAGCTCATGTTTTAAAACATCACACAAGAATATGTGTACATTTAATGTTTAGTGTACTACTTAGAACTTATTAGCTATAAGTAATTAGTTTTAAGTTAGTAATGTGCACAAACTCAATTCTTTTTGTTTCATTTGAGAAATGTTCTTTTTCACCATCTGGTCAGCTACTGACTTTTCTGTTTATTCTCCATAATTTTTATCTAGGGTTAATCAAATTAATCCATTTCCCTCAAGAATCCTGATCAAGGGGAACTATGTATACAAGAAGGCAGATAAACAGGAAATTAAATAGCCTAAGTAACAGAAAACCAGTCCCCTCTCTCTATCATCATCTCACACAGAGCTTCTCTGAGAAGATATAATGCTGGCCTTTGGCTCTAGAACAAATAGATACCTTCATCCTGCCTGAGACCAAACTCTCCCATATGAGGCATGGCTGCCAAAGAGTCAGCCTTGGAGACACTTGTGTGATTGTCATCCAAGAAAATCTTCCCAGTTAGAACAGCTTCTAAGATCCTCTCACATTTAAGTATGGGAAATCAGAGGAAGTAGGTCACGCCTTTGGACTTTCAACACTGATAAAATACATCAACCATGAAAATGTCCCAAATAGATGTTGCCCAAAAGAGCTGAAAATATTCTCTTTCACTAACCTGAAAGTGGAATGGGTGGAGGAGGAGGTACTGAATTAAAAAAAATAAAGCCAAGAAAAATGAGAGGTTTTCATAGGATGAACACAGACACCATTATGTCTGATTTTTCTTCTTAAAAATTCAAGGCTGCACAGTGTAAACCTTTTGCATATGGTTGTTGCAGGCTTGACTGTCGAATATAAAATCTGTATATAATTTAAAACACAATGTCTATCACCTCAAAGGATTGCCTGATGTTCAAACTATTGAGACTTGACCTCAGTCAGTATGCTAGCAAGTCAGAAGAAGAAAAGAATATTTGATATAATCCATTAAGTCCAGAGACACATCTTATCAAGTGTCCTTTATGTGCTTGAAGTGGGTCTCACCAAAGTAAGTGAATCCTGAAATGATACTGTAAACATGCCAAAGAGCTCAGTCTTCATTTAGTTTGAAGTCTACCATCCTGGCCATTTGGAAACATCAAAAAAAAAAAAAAAAAAAAAAAAAAAAAAAAAAAAAAAAAAAAAAAAAAAAAAAAAAAAAAAAAAAAAAAAAAAAAAAAAAAAAAAAAAAAAAAAAAAAAAAAAAAAAACAACAACAAAAAAAACACAGACTGGAGAACTCATATAGCCCAATCTTACAAATGCAAAGACCAATTGGAAATATCTCCCAAAGGAGCTGAGTTGAATTTTATGTGCATTTCTGAAAAATTTTATTTTATATTTAAAATTTTCAAATGAGTGTTCGGATTTTGAGAGAGAAAACTCAGTGCAATACTCAACTATGTGGAAAGATTCACTGGCACAGAGAAAGATGGAGATGAGGACCAGAAAAGTGGCAGAAAGGACAGAAGGGAGGGAGGGAGAGGAAAGGAAAAAAAGAGGGAAGGAGAGAGAAGCAGGGAAGAGAAATAGAAAATATAACTTTGCCTATAATGTCTAATGGAAGTTGTCCTGGAACCAGAGCGAGAGCTTTAAAGCAAAGAGTTCATACTGCCCTTGCTGAGGACTCAGACTCAGTTTCAGTCTTCATAGGGTAGGTCACAACCATCTATAACCCCAGGTCCAGGAGAATCCAATGCCATCTTCTGACCTCCATGGGTAAGCAGACATGAATCTAAACTAAACATTTATACATATAAAAGGTAAAACCAAATAAATATTAAAATGTAGAAATTCAGTCAACAACTATGTCCTAGGGGGTAACAAATTACTTTTGGTTGATTGGATGCTTGATATATATATATGTATATACATATATACATATATGTATATATATATATATGCTTTCTGGAACTATAACAATAGTAGTCAGTCTTGATGGAGTCTATTTTTGTTTCATTAATAAGAATATATCTTTTTAGTGTATTCCAGCATTTCTGCATGCATATTGGCTTTTGTATATTGGTGTTGTTTTTCCACAATTAGAACCCAAGAATGGGAGAAAGGCTTTATTTTACCTTATAGGAAATTTTAAATCAAAACATATTCCCTAGTTTCAAGCAGTGTTGTATGAGCCCAGAGGGTTCAATTCTTTTTCCAGTTTGTGTGAATGTCACTCCTAAGAGCTGAGTAGTTGCTAAGCAGCATGACTCTGTATGGCAAATCCAGTTGTAAAAGCTTCTGATGCAGAAAATTTACCAACATGATTAGAGCACTCTTTTCTCTTCATTTACATTGCTGGGGGAGACATGACAATAAAAGTCTCTACCAAGCAGAAGTTTGGGGTGTTCCAGTTTCATGTTTATAATACTTAAATCTTCAAAGGTTTTCTAAAATTGGGATCTTTCCTAATTTAAATGATACCCAAGCTCTTTGTGGGACAGACCATGTTCATTTGACCTCTAAATCTGTTTTGAGTCAGAACTTGAAATAGCTTTTGATGTGGGTTTTGGGGGAAAAGTCAGTTCTTACTTGGATAAATGTCATTACATTTTTAAAGTGTTCCTGTAGAAATAAATTAAATCTAGAATATTTACAACATAATTTTAACTTCAGTGATTTTGTTTGCTTCCTACAATATAAAGTTTGATAACTTTTATCATGGATAATTTTATGATTTCTAAAATAAATTTTACTTATTAGCAGATACTTTATGATCTCTAAATTCTGTTGCTTTTTAAAACATGACATCTAATTTATATGTGTGCCTATATGTAGATTTGCCCGATCATATAGCTTAGTAATAAGTAGAAATTAAATGCTCTATTTTATTTTTAAAGGTTTGTTTTATTTTTAGCTATGTGTATATGTGTATGTGTAAGTGCATGTGAAAGTGCAGAGACCCAAAGGGTCCAAGATCCAAAGGTATCAGACCTGGAGTTTGAGATGTTTGTGAACCACCGAATGTGGATGCTTTAGGTCCTTGGCAAGAACATTATGCTCTCTTAACTACTCAGCCACCTCTTAAGTTTCTTATTTTTATATTTTAAAATCATTTCTGCTTAAGAATATATTCTGATTGATGTGGCTTTTTTTCTTTTTCTTTTTTTAAAGGACAGATGTGGAATTTTCAAGTCAAAAATGTAATTGAAAATTATATTTATTTAGAACTATTTCTGTGGTTACTATAGTCCAATAAGTTTAAATACTTATGTTTTTTTATTCTTTTAAATGGAACCCTGAGTATACATAGGTGTTATAAAGGTAGCATGCAGTTTAGAAGACAGCTATGAACTGGTCAAAGAGTATATTGTTTTTAAAATCCTACTTTATAGGTTATATCATATCTTAGGAGATAGTTGTAATTATAGATCTATGATTAGAAGGAACACACCTCAGCACTGTCATTAAATTTTTGGAATTGTGGTACACAGCCTGGTTATAAACCACTAGAGGGTCTATCTTGTCTCTGGCCAATTACCTCTCTCTGGTTCGTGGCTATCATAGGTTGAGCAGCTCTTCCCATTCTTTCTTTGTCTACGCAGGTCTCTTGTCTCCTGAAGGCCCCAGGAATAAGTAGTGCCATCCCACCATGAAATATCAGAAGTCAACAGCCCAGTTAAATCTGTTGACTTTCTGAGATTATTTCTCTAAGCAACAGAACACTGACAAATACGGAACTTTTATTGAATGATAAATCAAAGTCTGTTGCCAGACCCAAGTTTCTTGCAGCTGGATCTTCTGTTGCACAAGTCTTGAACTTCTCTCCCCTTCTCCCACCTAGGCTATATTTTCACCATGTCTGAAAGCCTTTTACACAAAAGTGTCTCATTCCCACTGCACACTGGTGTCTGATTAGGATAAGGCACAAATAAATATTGTACAGCCTTGACTCTATAACCTGATTATATTGAAAATCTGGAAGCACCAAAATAAAATCTGTGGAAGAAGATATATATATATATATATATATATATATATATATATATATATATTACATAGATCTTAGGAGGCCTTGGTCTTGATACATCCAAAACTACCTAGATCCATTTTCAGACAAAGCTTTTCAGAGAAAAAATTCAAAGCACCTCTGCTGGCTGGAGTCTTGTTATGGTTCCTTAAGTTCACAAGCCTCTGTTTTCGGTGCTTTAAAAGTCAGATTGATTTTGGGGGGTGGTGAAGGGGGAGAGCAAATATCATGGGAAATGTCATAACCATGAAAAGTCCTTGCTCTGGATTTCAAAGTTCCAGCTCCTCTCCAGAGGGAGAAGCAAAGTGACCCCCTCTGTAAAGATAGGAAGTGGCCTTCTCCTCTGCTTTTCTTATTCACTAAAATGTGTGGCTGCTTCCTCTCGTCTCCATGAAGCATATCTAAAAATATAACCTCAATCATCTGCTGAGAGGTTTTCAAACGTATGTTTGGTTTCATTTTTGTTAAAGTGGTCAGCAAAACGGTTCTCCCTCCCCCAATTTTAATTAAAGTTAGAGTTCATTAGCCTTAACAATTACAACTACTTTAAATTTTTTTATAGCAATAGTATTTATTTGATTTCTAACCTACTTTATAGCCTTTTTTGCTTGGGTAGCAGACCTATTCATATAAATTAATAAACTAAAAGACTGATAAAACTTATGCACCTATAAAAACATTGTGGGAAGTGTAAATGTCTACCATTGACCTCTGTTGACCTCAAATGTCAATTGCATGAATAATATAGCATGAGGATAGTGACAAATATTTGTCAAATACAAAATGCAACTTGAATCCATGACCTACTTGAGTGATGTCAAATTGAAATGTACTTGGCATCAGTGAAGCCAAAAATGATATTTAAGAAATTCTGGGGGAAAATGCTTCTTGGAGAATGTGAGAGCCAAAGGGTCACTAAGTTTTAATTTTTCATTTAAAATGTCTTTAAGTAATAATTTAATTGCAGATCATACTTGAAACACACAGCTTACACGTTTGGAGCAGAAACATTGTTAAATAAGCAAATCATAGGCAGGGTCACTAGAGCAGAAAGCCACATTTCAGGCTTTGCATGTCAAATTCCTTTCTCTAAGAAAAACAAGTTTATTTCTTCACCCTTTCATATTTCATACACGCTGTATATGACTTTATCTCTCATGAAAACCTGTTGGTTATGAATGGTGTAATTGCCCACCAACAATAGTCCTGCTGTTTTGATGCATGGGGCTGTGGGAAAAAAGAGTCAGAAATACATCAAAGGTCCATGTATAAGTTAGAGATTTGGCTGGAAGGCACAGAGAAATTAAAAGGTGAAGTATAAGATCTATGTTTAGAATTTATCAAGGTGTGTTGGAATAGATATTCCCTAATTCAGTATTTTAAGAATGTCAAAGGTCAGGTTTCTGTAATTTTTAAAAATTCTTTCCCTTAAAACTACAAAATGATCACATTTTCAGACATTATTATATACATGGTTCAGGGAGAAGGATGGCAGAGACCAAGGACACAGAGTGCTGAGATAATTCAGTCAAACCCCCAAATCTTTACTACTAATGCTATTTCTTGGTTGTTACCTGTTTATTATTGCCCTTTGCTTTCAGGCAAAAAGAAAAATGTGGTTTTTTAAAAAAATATTTTATCTAAGCACATTGTTGTCCCAATGAAGACTTTTGAAGCTTCAAAAGTAATGAAAGACAGAATCATGTTCAGTTAGCAGCCATCAGGCAAAATTTGGGAGGGTTAGGGCATTTGGGGACTGTCTGTAGCTGACATCATATGACCTTACTGACACTGTACAGTTAGTGTTAGCTATACCACCATCCTGTTCACTAACATTTTATAGAAACATTTTACCAAGATGAACTTACCTGGGTAATGACATTGAAAATTCTAAGTGAATTTAGAGATTGGAAAACACAAATAAATGGTTGGCTGTGAAGTCAAATTGGGAGCTTGAGTTATCTCAGTGGAACATTTAGCTGCAACTCACTCTTCACGATGCGCAAAGCTAGTTTATCACTTTGTCTCTACTAAGTCTTCCAAGAAAACAACATTTAAATTTTCAAATTCATTGTACGGGCATTTCTTAAAGTCCAGATCAAAGAAAATATCAGGATTTGATTTCAATGCCTAGTGAGAGTATAATAGGGTTAACAAAGTAACTGTTTCTATAAGTTTCCAGTTAGCTTATATTTTTGGGTGCAAGAGCCGTATTAACTTTTGATGTTTATTTTAAAAACAGTCATGCTTTAAGTTATAGTAGTGATCCTTTTATGAACATAGATGCCTTTGTGTTTGGTGCACAGACGTTAATAATTGAAATCTTGTCTAGGTGGATGTTTCCTTTGATGAGTCTGCAGTGATCTCCTTATCTTTTCTAATTAGTTTTGGTTTAATGTCTATTTTGTCAGATGTTAGAATGGCTTAAAAACCTTACTTTGACCCTCACACATTGTTAGTGGGAGAATCTTTATTCTCCAGACAAAATCCAAAAGAGAAATGCTAATTGCCATTATTAAGCAAATGTACTTATCAGATATCTACAGAATATTTCACCTAAACATTATAAAATATAACTTCTCAGCATCTCATGGAATATTCTACAAAATTAACCACATACTGGAACACAAAGCAAGTCTCCAGAGATTAAAAAAAAAAATTAACACCCTGTATCCTATCTGACCACTGTGGAATAAAACTGGATACCAATGAACAACAACAACAACAAAAAACCGTAGAAAACTTATAAACTCATGGAAACTGAACAAATCTCTACTGAATAGAAAACGAGTCAAGACAGAAATTAAGGAAGAATTTAAAATTTTTCTAAGACTGAATGAAAATGAGAACACAAATATACTTGTGGGACACAATGTAGACTGTTCTAAGAGACAAGTTCATAGCCCTATGTGCATACATAAAAAGTTAGAAGATTTCATACTAGTAACATAGCAGCACACCTGAATGCCCTATAACAAAAAGAAAAAAATCATAGTCAAAATGAGAAAATGCCAATAAATAAATAAATAAATAAATTCAGAACCAAAATCAATGGAATAAATAAATATAAGAAAATTAAAAGTATCAATGAAAGAAAGAATTTTCTTTGACAAAAATCAGTTAAAATTAGCAAACTCTCATCCAAATTAAAGAGTAGAGTGTTAAGATCAAAATTAACAAAATTAGGAAAGAGTCTCATGAAAATTCTGAAACAACCCAAGCTGTTGTCACGACGATAGGTTGTTCTCCACCAACTAGAAGACAACACCCATACAACTTATTGAATATGAAGAAGTGAAGCTGGTGCCTATATACAGCCTTTACTTCCTTTTGTTAGGGTCTTTGGTAAGGAAGGTACTCTGTGTCCTACTAAAGGAGAAATGTAAACATCCACTCACCCACAAATCCTTTTATCTACAATGGTGTCTTGTCTGTAAATAATGCTAGTTCAATGATGGCACAAATCTTGTGGGAGTGACCAAGCAATATCTGATTTCACTCTACTAGATGGAACACATGCTTCATATTACATTGGTGATGGAGAAGCTGAAACTTGATAGCCCAGGAACTTAGGTAAAAACCAAACATTACTGTTTTGTTTAGAACATTAGCAACAACAAAACTGTAACAATACAATGGCTCCCAAAGACATAATGCTGTACTCATAGATAAGTGCCTTGCTCTGTCATTATTAGAGAAGCTTCTGCCTGCAGCAGATGGGAACAAATACAGAGTCCCAGCCAGGCATTATCCAGAGAGTGTCAGATCTTGTAGCACTGGTCTAATTGATATGTCTCTATCAAAAAATCTGATAGAGCCTTAGGGCTCAGTTCAGGGAACCCTGTGGAAAGGGAGACAGAAACAGTGTAAGAGCCAGAGGAGTTGGAGAATACCAGGAAAACAAGGTTCCCTACATCAACATGTTCAAAGCTTCTATTAACATATAGAGACTGCAGCACAATGTACAGAGCCTGTATATTATGGCTCTAGTTTAGTGTTTTCTCTGAGGTTCCCAAGTCTGTAAATGAGTGAGTTTTCATTTCTTATGCTTTCCTTAGGCTCTTTTCCTCTGTTTGCTTGCTTTGTTCAATCCAATGACTTAGTTTTTGTTTTATATATTATTGTCCCCTAGGAGTCTATTTGTTTGCTAATGAGAGACAGAAAAGTGATAGATGCTCTTGGGTGAGGAGATGGAGCAAATCTGGGTGGAGTAGAGGGAGGGGAAACTGTGATCATAATATATCATGTGTAAATAAAATCCATTTTCAATAAAAGGAAGAAAAACAGTTATGAACACAATGTTACAAAAGAAATATAGCTGCGTTGTAAAAGAGTGTTTATTTGTGAGCTCTGAAATCTTACTTTCCTATTGTCATGTATTATAAAATGATATTTTGCATTGATATTGTTCAGGCATTTAAAGCTCTGTACACTGTATCAAAGGAAGGAGACAATAAGAGTTGGTCCACAGGACATAATTTGCAGACTTGTGTTCTAAATCCTGCCCATTTGGCTTTGGTACTATATGTAGTCTCCACAGACTCATTGCCCAGGCTGTGGGACTGTGTTTTGTTACATTGTAAATCATTGTCCCACCTACTGGTTCAATAAAAACGCTGATTGGCCCAAAGCAGACAGGAAGTGTTGCCGGAGCAGTGATTCCAGAGAGATGCCAGCCGACTCAGGAGGAAACACGTTGAAATGCTGCTCAGAGAAAAGGTATCAAGCCACATAGCTAAACAAGATAAGAAGCATGGGTTAGATTAAGAGTAAAAAAGTTAGCAAGTTACATGCCTGGGCCCCAGGTCAATCAGCAAGCAGAGTGTAATTAATATAAGCGATTCTGTGGGACTGCAGCTCTGTGGGTCTGGACCATGGGCATGCCTGTGGTCTTAATACTGCATGCCTGTGATCTTTGGGCTGAACATCTGCACCTTCCAAAGAACTGAAACATACAGTCCTTCTTTCTGTTGACCAGAAATCACACCAACCAAACAGCTCCGTAAACACTGAAATGCTTCTTCCCTTTTCATCCCGGGGAACTAGAAGTTTCTTTAGTAGTTTGTGATACCATTTCTCCTTTTCTGTTCTGTTTCTTTCTGATGTTCTTAACTGGGGGCGGCAGCTGCCTTGAAGATCTGTGGAGATAAAGTGGTAAGTTTATCTAAAGTTCTCAGTCCAGCGGCTCCTGCTTTCGGCACCGTTCCTCTCCTCATTTTTGACCTCTGTTCTGATTCTCTCCAACTTCTTGGACCAAGACTGTCATTAATTTTTTTCCTTTTCATTAAGAAATAATAATTTAGGGTCACCTGCAGATGCAACAAGCTTTATTTTGTGTTATCAGTGGAGAAATACAGCCTGTGGCTTTAGATAAAGAGACGTGTAAAGCTTTGCTTATAGAAAATCAAATTATCTTCATTGTATTCTAATCTCTCTGGCATCAGTTCTGACTTTCAAGCAAATCTACCTTTATTGGTTGGAATTCTTTCTTAGTATAATCTTTCTAAGACTGACTTCATTCTCTTGAGTGATTTTGTGTTATATTTACTTAAAATTTGGTTTAATCTAGCTTGAATCATTTTTATTTTTAGTTTGTTTTTCTGTGCCTCCAAATAAATATTCAATAACACGAACATTGAGCAAACTGAGTTCCTTATACATGCCCTAGGAGAGAATCACCTCACTTTACAAGTGAAAAACTAATATACTGCTACGTTGATAATTGTTCTTCCAATATTGAACTAGAAACGTGTGAAGACGTAATAAAGAAGTGAGCTTTAATTGTGAGAAAGAATTGATCTAGCAATTCTCATTTCCCCCAGATTTGTGTAAGGACCAAACTGTTTAGAGATAGTTATGGAGCTCTTCGTGTGTAGTCGATAACATATATGTGATAAAGTGTTGGGAAACTTGAAAGACAGAAGCATTAACAGAAACAAATTTCAGTTTTTCAAAGTGCTTAAAATGTGAGAGATCCTATGTGGCACAATTACCATGTTAGGGAAAAAACAGAAGATTCTCCTATGCCTATTAATAATCTATATATTTAGTATTTATAGCTTAAGAGTTGTATGGTTTGCAAAATGATAAAATGAAAACAGAATTATGAAGACATCTTGTGATTTTTCTCTTTGACTTGTTTGTGTGAGTGGCTCACACATTTCATGACTCAGGACACACCTTTGCCAGTCAGGTTTCTTTTTTTAAAACATGATTGTTTCTAACTAGGCCTCCAGGCACACCAGATGGTATTGGGGATTTAGTCAGCCTGATTTATTGCAGCTGAGTGTCCACATGTCACAAATGATAATGAGGAGGAGTCTGAGATGCCAAGATGTAAAGGTAGCATGAGATGGGGTCTAATGAACTTCCATGAGAGCATCAGACAGGGAGGCTGAAATTAGACCCTGCTGAAACAGGTGTGGTGGTTAGAAGGAACCCAAGCAAAGACTACTAGATCTCCAATTTATAAAAGCCAAGTCCATAAATGTATTTGTTTTAGGTACACTATCACACATTTTTGCCATCATTTCTTCTCGATCACATGTAGAAGGTACTTGTAACAAACACTTGGTTAAACATTAATGACAAGAAGGAATTTTGAGGGGTCATCTATTCCTGTATGTTCCCTTCCTATTTGGGTATGTTAGACTTAGTCCCAGACCTTAGTGCATGGCAGGTAAATGCTGTACCTCTGAACTACAACCATAGCTCTGGAAAATTCTCTTAATGCATTTTTAAATATTTTTATTTTATTTTATGTGAATTGGTGTTTTGCCTGCATGTATAACTGTGTAAGGGTGTCAGATCTTGGAATGGATGCTGGGAATCAAACTCAGGTCCTCCAAAGAACAGTCAGTGCTTTTAACCGCTGAGCCATATCTCCAGCCCCTAAATGCATTTTTAAGTAATACATAGGCAAACAACATTTTATGAAGTTAAAATACATGAAATGATAGTATTTTTAAGTATTTGTGACATGTTGAAATTAATTTGTATTTGTTTAATGTTTTTCCACTATTACCTATACCGCTTGAGTGAGCTAAATCTTCAAATTCATACATTTTATATTTTTCTTTTAATTGAAGATTATTATTTTATGTGCATAAGGTTTTGCCTTCATGTATGTCTGTGCACCATGCACATGTCTGATGACCTTGGAGGCTGACATATCCCTTGGAATTGGAGTTACAGATTGTTGTAAGATACTAGTCGGTGCTGTGAATCAAATTTTGGTTCTCTTGAAGAGAAGCCAGTGCTCTTAACCACTGTTCCATCTGTTCAGTTGTTCTCTTCTAGATTTTGAAAGTTATATAGCCCTTAACTCTTTTTCTAGAGGTCAACTTAGCACATATGTGCATAGTTCACTTCAGACTTGGTTATAAATCTCATGACTTGGGTCCAGTAACCATGACTTGTATTAGTGAGGGAACGAAGGCAGGACAGGTATACATATAGCAAATCTGGAGTATGTGGGATGTGGGGGCACCTACTACTGCTAGCCACCCAGAACCTTATCATGTTTTGTAGGTGTAGCATGTGGGGTGCGGGTGTTAACCAGTCTTTGTAGGAATTCTCTGTATATAAGAAATCTCTTAGCCTATTAACATCCAGAAGGAGGAATAAGCATGGGGGGGGGGGAGAAGGAGGAGGAGGAGGAGGAGGAGGAGGAGGAGGAGGAGGAGGAGGAGGAAGAGTTGCTAGTCTTGGAACACACTGGTCTTTCACAGACACTTGGACTCCAGAGGAAAGCCTTTCTGTGTAAGGCTTGGCCACTGCTATGGGACTGAGGCATTACAGCTATGTGCATGGACATTCCTATGTCAACAATACACATTTACTCAGGACTTCAAACAACTAGAATTTACTTCCCTCTCTATAACGCTTTGAATTATTTCTACAGTCATCTGGCTGTAAGCACCTTTAGGTTATATTTTCCATGTGAGGGTCATGGGATTCCACATATTGTATAAATTACCCCGGAGAACCTGTGTGAACACTCCATTGCTGTTTTTTTTTCAACAACAGTATAGGTTATGCTTGTGTGATCAATCTTTTCAGGCAAGAAAAGTTCATTTCTCCTGTACTTAATTTTCTGTGCAAAATTTTGTATAAGGGTTCAGTAATCACATTGGAAATACCAAGTCTTTTTGCTGTATGCAAAATTGTCAAGGTAAAAAATATTTTTAGTGTTTACAGAATGTATGTAGAACATATAAACTACTATGATGTTTAAAGGAGATGTTTTAAGTCTTAAGAGCTATAATATATACTATCATCTATATGTCTGTCTGTCTACCTGTCTATCTTCTACCTATTAAATTAAAAACTCTATTATAAAGCTAAATTTTTTTAAAGTAGTTATAAAGCACTGACTCTATTGTCTGAACACAACTGAAATTTTTCTTTGCCTCAATAATTTTCTATTGCAGTCCTGAGGAAAAGTGACTGGAGAAAAAGTGATTGAGAAGGAAGGTGTTGAACATTTTATATCTAAATTTAATAACTATGCATGTTTAGATTGATTTATTATCCTCCTTCTTGTGTTACTACATAATTATGTGAATAATTTTTCTAAGCAGGTAATTAAAATGTTTTTCAATTATATTTTAAATTCTGGGATGCTATTCAAAATATAAGTGAAATAAACACTGGCTATGTAGTTTAGAAATGTGGATAATTAATATGGATTAAAGAGGACTAATATTAGAATTGAATTGGAATATGCATGAGATATATTATATAGAATATACTATAGTTGCTGATTGTTGTTTAATTAGAAACCTGGCAAAGAGAACTATGTTTCACAGATAATATTTCCAGTGGAAGTTGGAATTATCCAGTTGGCTTTCATCATGCCACTGGAGGTGCTTTTGAGAGATGTCTAATAAACAATGTTTAGAACACTAAGGTCCTATAAATGTTGACAAATGGGCAATGTTTATTTGTGAATGGAAGCTGTGGACACTGGACTCTGACTATGGCATTTCAGGATTTCTATTACTAAAAGCAGAGTGAATGAGGAAACTACAAATGATAAACTTGCAGCACACACAGATACACATTTTAACTTTCCAGTAAATAGTGATAAGATGAAAATAACCTTAAGTTTTCACCAGGACTTTATCCAATTTTTGTATACTAGTCATCCAAAAGTTTATCTTCCTCTATATTATCAATTACAATGTGACATAGGCAAGTAAGCAATGTCCTTTTAAAAAAAGACTTTTAAATTTTATTTCATGTACATTGGTGTTTTGACTACATGCATGTCTGTGTGAAGGTGCCAGATCCCTTGGAACTGGAGTTACAGACAGTTGTAATCTGCCATGTATGTGCTGGGAATTGAACCATGGTCCTAAGAAGAACAGTCAGTTCTCTTAACCACTGAGCCATCTCACCAGACTCCATAATGCCATCTTAGAAACCTTTACATTTTGAGAAGATATAATCTTAAAATTTTGAATGGAAAGTTAGTTTAGCATGGAGAGAGGAAGAGGGAAAGGCAGACACTGGGGGAGCTGACCTAGATACATGTTTTTATGCTAGGGAATATTAATGCAGAAAGAAAATTCAGAAACTTGGAAGCTCTTTGAAGAAACTGGGCTACATCTTGAGGAGAGACTTTAAAGCCTCAGCAATGACTGTCAGTCAACATCACATTCGTATTTAGGAAAAAAAAAGCACAAAAACTCCTAAACCCACTTCTAAAATGCATCATAAAACATCTTTTCCCTTTAACCTCCTACAAGGAAATATTGATGCAACACCCACCAGTTATATATTCAGTCACAAAGCAAAACAAACAAAATAGTAAGACACAATATAGTCAAATGCTAGCCTCCTTCCTGCTATCCACAGGTAGCCCCTAAACATTTTAACTTAAAAGCAAATTTAAAAACAAACCAGAGGAAAGTATCTCTTGAGAACTCAGTTTTCCAGTACAGTTCTAGGCCTGGCCTTCAGCACACCACTCAAGGGCAGGAGCTCTACACACTGAGCTCATGATGAAGGAGTAGATACAAAGTCACCGGGGCAAGGTTCTCAACTTCTGCCAATTTTCAGAGGCTACCTCATCCAGGGCAAAACTGAGAATTTGTTGAAGGCACTTATGACAATAAACCACAGGTCTGAAGCCTTTGGAGGCTACTTTATTTTCTGATTAAAATTTGTTCTGAATGCTAATGACACGTAGAAACTGTTCACATTTATGTACACAATATTCTTATGAGGAAAATATGTGGAAAAGAATGAGATGCTCTGTGGTTCTTTCATTGATATTAAGATACTATAAAGCACAGATGCTCAACCTGTGGGTAGCGATCTCTCTGGGGGTCATATATCAGATACTGTGCATATCAGACATTTATATTATTGTTCACAACAGTACCAAAATTACAGTAATGAAGTAGTAACAGAATAGTTCTGTAATTGTTGGCCACTGTGGCATGAAGAACTGTGTTTAAGGGTTGTAGTAATAAAAATGTAGAAAAGCACTGCTATAGAGTTGTTTCCAATTATTTGAGAGTTAATATTTGTATGTACTTATTAAATATATTATGATAATCTGCTACATGTGCCAAATGCTTAAATCAGAGTAATTTGAATTCTATTTCAAACTTTTAATATTTTTATATGTTTTGGAAGAGTCTTGGCACTTTCCTACTTATGTTGAAGACAGGCCAGACTTCAAGGTGATACTATATATTTTTTCACCAACACTTTACACAAAAGTATTTTATTATTATTTATTATTTTATTCTTATATGTTTATATGTTTCATATATAATTTATTTATTACTTGCTTTTATAACAAAGTTTAAGTTTTTCACTCTGACATTTTAAGATCTTTATTGTTTTGTGTATAATATTTGCATATTTATCCTTTATTGTTTAAGTTGTAAATGTAGCAAGTGCCTGGAAGTTTCTTTTTCATAATAAATCACTACACTTTCTGATTATCATCTTTCACATAAAAAATACTTACATTTTTATTCACTTGGTCATTTGTACAGCTTGTATGAAGTTTTATATTTTCTTCACTTGTCTCTTGCATTAATTTTGTTTATTTTTAGACATAGGATGGCTTTGATATTATTGTCAATGTACAATATTTATTTAAAAGTATTAAGGTAATAAAAACAGTTAAGTTTTATAGATAGCTAAGAAGTTTTGAATATTAATAACAGTGATAAAACTCAGATCTATTTTTCCATTTCAAATTTTGTGGATTCTTATTCTAAGCATAAAAAGTCACATCTGCAAACATTAAGATTATTCCTTTTTTCTTTAATCTAATTTGTTTTGTTTGTATTTATTTTCTTGGTTCTTCTGCTTAGATCTCAGAACAGTCGTATATAGAGTCTAATAATAAGTGTTCCTTGGGAAAAAGTAAATGATATATTAAAATACTAAAATTCTCAGACTTATATAACATCTATTGTGTTTTTTATTTGCACATAGTTTTATATTACAAATTTCTGAATGGATATAAAATCCACCAACTACAGTAGGTGATGAGGATAGAAAAATTAATGCTACTATAGAATTTATCTGTAGAAGTAACATTTAGTTTATTAAATAATTTAAAACAACAACAAGACTTGGAACAAATACAGTAAAATATCATCATGCATTATTTTTGGATGTTATTTATATCGTACTGTGTATTTTTTATACTTTTGGCATGCTTCATAGTGAAACACCACTTTCGATCTATCCCACGTATGTATGTTGTACCATTTATCATAACATACAGCAGGCAAGATTATAAAAGATACTAGATACAAGAATACTAGATATTCTTGACAGTTTAGTTTTAAAATTGTTTTGGCCTCATCTTTGATCTCTATTTTAGAAATAAATTATATATATAAAAAAGAAGACAGCTATAGGTACTGGCCTAGAAAAGAATGCAACTGTATACTAACTACACTACATGGGCCAACAACTGGGAATCTCCTAAGGTCATCATTATCTCAGACTACTCCTATTGGATATGGTATTTTCCATGTTGCTTTGCTACAGATAAAGGGAAAAAGGCCGTGCACTTAATGTGTCTGGCTTATCCCTACTGTATAAAGAATCAGTAGTTAACTATAAAAATTTATAAAGTCAAGTGTTTGTTCTTTTCATAATGTTGGAATTCATGGGTTGAGGCATTTCAGATTGCAAATTATAGATGTGCTAGAAACAACATGCGATAATTCTAAGAAGCTCACTCCTCAATTTGTATCTGTAGGTAGTTTCAGGTATGCATTTCTGTGAGAAGAGTTTGGAGAAACTTCTAAGTCCAGACATAGATCAGGTCTGCAATTTGAAGATAAGTGGATAGGCACAGAATTGCCTTTCCAGGTATAACTTGCACATTAGTTTCAGGACTTTAGCTTTCTGGTTCAGTATTTTTTTTATTCCACTAAAAACTCCAACTTTGAAAGCCTAAATAAGTGTGTGTGTGTGTGTGTGTGTGTGTGTGTGTGTGTGTGTGTGTGTTTTGTTGCATGCAAGCATTTTGTAGCTGACTCCCATGGAGATGCCTTTTCTCTGACTTTTCCATTAATATCAGTTTAAAGGAATGCTAAGTTAAGTGAACTGACTTGGTGAAGAGCTCTTAAGGGAGGGACACAATATTTGTGTAAAAAGGAGACAATTCTCCAGAAACAATTCACAATTTGTATAACAAATGGAATCATGGTAGCCCAGACATATCTACAGTGTATTTGCAAGATAAACATATTAATAAGGTTGTGGTGTGTGTGTATGCATGTTCTATAAGTGTTTATATGGTAGGGAACTGTGGAATGTATTTTTGGTAGGTTATGAAAACATATCTGGTAGCTTAGCAGGCCTAATCTAATAGTGTAGCCAACTATTGAATAAATTAATAAGAACATTAATGATCTGGTGGACAGTGTTCTGCTCATTCACTGATTCCTTTTAGTCTCTTCTATGATACCAACACATGATGATCCCTCTGCTCTACATTTTAAAGATATTTCTGTGTAATATCCATTTCTTCTACTAACTTGTATTTTAGATCATTTAATTCTTTGTAGATGCCTTTGACATAGTAATTTTAAAAAGAAGATGAAAACTTTAAACATAATTGTTGAAAGTATCAGGCAATATATTCAATGCATTTATCTTTGTACAGCAAAAATGTATTCTTTTATATGCTTTCAGTGACAAGTGAAACCATTATAATTACTAATACAATATCAGTTATATAAAAATGGGTTTTCACTGTGCATTCCAATGTTTTCTAAGGCAATCTTTACTTCCGTGTGATAATTCTTTGCTATCTGTATGTCACTTTTATTATCAATTGAAGAGTATGCCTACACGTGTATAAAATGCTGCTGACACTTAAATTAGTTTTAAATGTCTAATTAAAACTTCCATCAAAACATATCACCCAGACTAGGAGTTTTCAAGCTTACTTCCAGAAGGTTTTACTAGTATTTTTTGCAGAGAAAGCAAAGGAAATCAGAGTGAAAAATACCAGTAGTTAGTGGTTGCTTTTGTAGGAAGTGGCTGTGAAAAAGAATAATGTGGAGATCCAACATCAAACCAAAATAACCCAGAGGATAGTGAGGTCCTTGCAGGCAGGACTTCATAAATAAATTTCTTGTTTTTTTTTTTGTTTTTTTTTTTGTTTTTTTCTTTTTCATAAATAAATTTCTATTTGACTCGTGTGTGTGTGTGTGTGTGTGTGTGTGTGTGTGTGTGTGTGTGTGTTTTCCTGAGGTCAACCTCAAGTATCATTCCTTAGGAACTCTTATTTTTGTTTTTGCAGAAGGTCCCTCATTGTGCTGGAGTTTACTGATTAGATGAGGCTGGGTGGCCCACAGTCCTGGGGATATGTCTGTGTTTGCCTTCCTTCCTTCCTTCCTTCCTTCCTTCCTTCCTTCCTTCCTTCCTCCCTCCTTTCTTTTTTAAATTAATGTTGAGGATCTTAACTCAGATCCCAATGCCTGCATTACAGGTACTTTACTGACAGAGCTTTGCCTTTGGCTGGTCTATTGGAATCCATCTAGTCAGGTGAAAAAAGGTTAAAGAGATATCAGAATCAAGAAGATGTGAATTATTACTCTAGAAGAACTGAATGATGAGTCTGAGTGCTGAAGTCAACCTTCACAAAGGCAAGCAGCTAAGATCATAGCCAGATCACTTGCCAACTTAACACCACCATTTCTAGTCAGCTACTGCTGTAGAAGGAAGAGACACCATTGGTGAAAATCTAAGAAGGCAGGCTGTCTTCCAAGAGGACAACAGCTGGTACACATGCTTGTTCTAAGATGGGGGAGGGGCACTAGGTTGTGAAGAATGACATGTAAGTTCAGAAGAAGAGTTGAGATCTGAGATGTTGCCTAGATCTATTCCTTTATTTTGTAGGTGAAAGAACTGCAGCCCCCAAACCCTTAATTGCATAAACAGTTGATCAAATCTCCTGGAATTAGAGCTTAGATCTGTCTACTTCTATGGTGATAAGTCTTTAATAACGGCATCATATCTATAGGCTGCAAAATACTGACTCATAAAAGCTACTGGTCTGGTTAATCACAGCTCTCTGCATTCCTCAGATTTGTTCAAGAGTTAAAAATGGGTTTAATGCTACTGAGATTTTTGACTTTTATTCCTACAAAATGTTAAATTAAAAAAGAAAATTAGAATGTGATTATTTAATCATTTTGCACTTTTCTTTGGAAGAAAAGTGTGCTTCTAGGTCCCCTTCTTTTGAGCACAGGCAAGTGAAAGGCCCTAACCCACTCCTAACTGACTCCCAGGTGACTATATGACCCATTATTCATACAAGAGAACCATCTGGAAAGTGGAGCCTGAAGTCCCCCATTCAAACATCCAACACCTGATGCCCCTAAACATAAATGACTTTTGTGACCCAAAATGATGACTGTTAGTTACTAAGTTTAGGGAATGAGCTGTCATTTCACAGAGAGTGTACTTATTTACTTGAGTAGTAATTACCAGAGAGGTCATACATAGAAGAAACTGCTTAGCCTGTAGGTTTTGTTGTCATATTTTCTATCCAAAATAATTTTTCTATTAATGAATGACAAACTTGTCTAAATGGTTTAACAAAAAAAAATGTATACTTACAGATTTGTGCTTTCTGGAAATATAATGACCTTAGAACACCTCCCTCCACTCCTGTCCCATGCCAGACATTTTGGGTGGAACTTTCAGATCTACCAGTTATTGTGTGACCCTAAGTAAATCTTTCCTAACTTTTCTGCTGCAGGGATTTCTCCTACAGACACTCAAGGGTGTGTCATACATTGGCATTCAGCTTGAGCCCAACCTGGATTCTCAGTGCAGACCTCAGCAGTTGTAGTGAAGCCATCCATTCTCTGTGTGGCTGAACCTTCCCAAGTGGTTTCTACAATGGAATACAGAGGCTTCACAGACTGTGGCTCTCTCTCTTAAAACATTGAGAGGAGAAAATAGAGACCCAGTGTAGTCGGAAGTTTCTCTGTCCCACCAGGCTGGTCCTCCGGCTATTTAGTCCCAAATAAACACACAGAATCTTATATTAGTTACAAGCTGTTTGGTCTATGGCTCAGGCTTGTACTTGCTAACTCATTCTTTAAGTTCACCCATATTTCTTATTTATATTTAGCCACATGGCTGGGTACCTTTCTGTTCCGTGCAGCATTCTGATCCTGCTTCCTCTGCATCCTTCTGTTGTCTCCTGCTCTTCTGCTTCCCTGAATTCTCCTAGTATGTTTGCCTTGCCCCTACTTCTTGTCTAGCTACTTTACTAATTGTTGTTTTATTAAATCTATATTTAAAGTACAAATGCATAGTCCCACAGCAACCCACAACAGGAGCTCACATGAGCTCATTTGCATATCATTAAAGCCTTTGTAAAACATTCAAGTCCATGGGACCCCCCCCCCCCCCCGGTGTATGTAAACATGATAAAGATCACCAAAATATCTTCTAAGCAAAATTTAGTCAGGATTGTAGATTTCTGAATTGATTCATGGTTTTAATGAGACCACTACATAATAGGATTTTTTAAGAGAATAAGAAAATAATGGGTAGTTGACAACATGCATATTACTATTGACTTAAATAACCACCCTGTGAAGCATGTATATATATGAAACTATTGTCTCCTTATTGTTGGCCTAAGTATGGGATAGTTCATAGTTTGTTTTCTTTTTTGACTGTGATATTTTAAAGGTTTCTTCAGATGGCTTAGACGAAGAAGTTTCCGAAATTGTCACAGAATTCTTCAGGAATTTATAAAACATTTTAATGTCAAATATGAATTATATATTCAAAGTCAAATGTTAGCCCATTTTACAACTTAAAAAAAAACTCTTGCATATTTCTTTTTTTTTTTACTCTGTTTTCGCATCCTGTCTTATAACTTTTTTTTTCCTTCTTTATTTTGTATTTATCAAAAAAAAAACCACAGTAAAAAGAATTTAAAATGTGGAAGAGTTAACAATAACTATACAGAGGATAAGAATGATAAGCATGGCTTATTAAGACATTTCCTTCTTCATTTCAGGCAAAGTTTTAATAGCCACTATCTTAAAATATATTTTGAGAAAAGGAAAATGAGCCTGATAATATTTGTGATATGGAAAAACAATTAAAATTGAACCAAATTTGCACAAATATTATTGTGTGCATTAAAAAATTTCAGCTCGAAGCATGATCTCTCTTTCAAAGGAAACTTTACATTCTTCCTCCTGGATGCCTGGGTGTCTTCATAGCTCAGCTTTACCTGAATTTTACTGCCTTGTCTCTAACTGCAAATCACAGCAGCAGTTGACGGTGAGGTCAAAATCTTGGCTATGGTTTATTCTTTTTCATTATTTTTTCCAAGGCATGGCCTTATTATTCTATCTGGGCCAGCTTAGATGCTTGAAAAGAATGCCTTATTGTACAGAAGAATGATGTGAGGTAATCTGGCTATTTTAATTCTGAAGGAACAGAGGCAGACATGCTGATCTTAAAGATGTCGACAGTAAGTAATCTGATTTATTAGGTTCCTGAGGTTTCTAGGGCGCTATTTTAGAATGCCTTCATTGTTTCAACTTTCCTTAGGTGAGTAACCCTATCAGATGTCTGGAACCTTTGTAAAACTCTTACGCAATTTTTATTTCTTCATTTTATTGAAAATAGTTTCCCCCCTCCCCAGCATAATGTTTTTATTTATTATTTGGTGATTTCACATCATGCACCCCATCAAACTCAGTTATCAGTCCTCTCAGTTTCATGAAAATAGTTTTTTTCCTCTCGTAATATATCCTGATCATGGTTTTTCCTCTCTCTACACCTCCCAGTCCCTTCCCCCCCACCTCCCCCCCCCTGGTTTGGATTCTCTACCTTCCTATTTCTCATTAGAAAACAAACAGGCTTTTAAGGGATAATAATAAAATAAAATATAAGATAAGATACACCGTAATAGGTCAAAACAAAAAGAGCACAAGATATAGATGCAGAAGTCCACTCATTTCATATTCAGGAATCCTATGAAACACTAAACTGGAAGCCATAACACACACACACACACACACACACACACACACACACACACACACACAAAACTTTTAGAATAAGATAAATAAAATAAAAATAAAAAAGATAAAAATTTTTTAAAAAGCCATGACATGGCATTATGAGACAAGGAACATGTATTTTTTTTTTTTTTTTCTACTGCTGGCCTACCCTTATGAGCATTTTGTTTCTCACGTGAGATTCCCTTGGAAAAACCTAAATTTTTAGTTGCAAGTGGTTTTTAGTTGAAAACTGCTTCTTGTTTAGGGATGGAGTTGCTTGTCTACTTTCCCTTTTAGCTCTAGAAACCTGTCTGGTACAGTGTGTAGGTCCTGTGCATGCTGCCTCAGGCTCTGAGTTTATATGTACATCAACCCTGTTTTTACAATGGCTGAGTGATATTCCATTGTGTAAATGTATCACCTTTTCACTTTTCATTCATTGATTGAAGGACATCTAGGTTGTTTCCGATTTCTGGCTATTATGAATAAAGCAGAAATGAAATGGTTGAACAAATATTTCTTTGGTAGGATGAAGCGTTCTTTGTGTATATGCCTAAGAGTGTTGTAGCTGGATCTTCAGATAGATCCCTTCTCATCTACTGGGGAACTACCACATTAATTTCCATAGTGGCTGTATGAATTTGCACTGCCATCAGCAATGGATGACTGTTTCCTGTACTCCACATCCTTGGAGCAAGAAAAATCACATTTTTATTGATGTTAGCCATTCTGAACGATATAAAGTGAAATTTCAAAGTAGTTTTGTACACATTACCCTGATGGTTAGGGATGTTAACATTTCTTTTAAGTCATTTGGATTTCTTCTATTGAGAATTCTCTGTTTGGATCTGTACCCCAATTTTAATTTGATTGTTTTCTTGATATCTCATTGTTTGAGTCCTTTATATATTTTTGATATCAGTCTTCTACCAGATGTGAAATTGCTAAAAATCTTCCCATTCTATTGCCTGTAGATTTGTTCAAATGTTGGTGTTCTTTGACCTACAGAAGTTTTTCAGTTTAATGAAGTTCCATTTATTAATTGATGATCTTAATTCTTGGGCTAAAGATATTCTGTTTCAGAAAATCATCTCCTGTGTCAATGATTTTAATAAAACTCTTTACTTTCTCTTTCATCAGATTCAGTGTATCTGGCTTATGTTGAAGTCTTTGTTCTATTTGGAGCTGAGTTTTGTGAAGACTATAAAGTATGCATCGATTTATATTTTTCTAAATGTAGCCATCTGGTGTGACCAGCACAATTTGTTGAAGATTCCTTTTTTCTGCTTTGTGTTTTTAACTTCCTTGTCAAAAAATCAGGTGTCCAAAAGAGTGTAGATTAGTTCAATTCAGTTCAATTTCAGTGATTAATTAGTCTTTTTGTAACAGTATCATTTTTTAAAAATTACTATAGCTCTGTAGTACAATTTGAGATCAGAGATGATAATATTTATAGCCATTCTTTTTATTATTTAGTATTTTCTTAGCTACCCTGAAATTTTTGTGTTTTCATATGAAGTTGAAAATTGTTTATTTTCTTAAAAAAAGCACCTTGGGTATCATGTTTTATTTTAAACCCCTTTCGATATAACCCAATAACAAAACTAAATAAGAGCAGTAAAAACACATCTTTTCTTCAAAATTAACGTGCCTAAAGATCATCTTGGAAATATATTGAAATATACTCTTGAGGGTACAAAGACAGCTCAGCAGTCTTTGGCTGCTCTTCCAGAAGACCCAAGTTCAATTCCAATCACCCATGCTGGATTCCTGGTAACCACCTTTAACTCCAGATTTAAGGGATCGAACACCATCTTCTGGCCTTCATTAATATTTACATATATGTGGTATACTTTTGCACAAACACACATATCCCCTGCTCACATAATACACATAAAAATGTTAAAATAATTTTAATAGACTTCTGGGGCTGGAGAGATGGCTCAGTGGTTAAGAGCACTGACTGCTCTTCCAGAGGACCTAAATTCAATTCCCAGCAACCATATGGTGGTTCACAACCATCCCTAATGAGATCTGGTGCCCTCTTCTGGCCCGCAGACATATATGAAGGCAGAACATTGAATACATACTAAATAAAGTTTAAAAAAGTAGACTTCTGTCATATCATATACAATGGATTTTATTTTATCTTTAAGAAGTATATTTTATTTCAGTAATTTTTCTAAATTCAGATGATTCTGAAACTGGTCCCCTGTGGCGTACTTTATAAGGCCTTCTTACATTGTTTTTCTCCTTTTCCAAGTAGTACTAGTAGTCTATATATATGTATAAAAAGATATTTTAAGACAAGTGATAAAGACGAAATTGTTACTTGCAGTGGATTTATGGTCATGTGACTAGCAAATGACTTGGTTTACATGCTGAGTCCATTTCCCTTTCTTAGAATAAGAACATAATGACAACAGAACATTTAATTAGGTTTTCTAATTAGGACAGGAAATGCTTCAGATACACAGTCCCCTAAAGCAGGCATTCAAAAAAAAATTTAACAGGACTCTGTTTATGTCAATATCAGTGAGTCAATCAACATGAGAACACAGCATGGGCACAACTGATTAATGGCAGCCCATTCCAAGCAGCCACTGCACTCTCTTAGTGGGCTTTTGGTAACGCTTATAATCTTGATTAATTAGACTTTTCTCTCTAGGAAATAAACTCAATGATTTTCTTTATTGGTGGCTATAATAATAAATATGATCTGCTGGTAGGGACACTTACTTTAAAAACTACCATAGAAAATAATGGGTTTCAGTATATGCGCTTTCATAATGCTTTTGCGGATCCTTTTCTTACACTCCCTTCCTTTATCCCCTGCCCTGCCCTTAGCTCCTCTTCTATAGCCATGTTTTATTTATTTTTCTATTGCCAGGACAATCATTATAACTGAGCCAACTTTTAGAAGAAAGAGTTTACTGGAGCATACAGTTTCAGAGTGTGAGATTTTGAGACATGACTACAAGGCAGAGAGATTACTAAAAATGGCTTGAGCTTTTGTAATCTTGAACCTGCTCCCTAGTGACACGTCAACAAGGCCACATTTCCTAATACTTAAAGAACAATCCTACTAACTGGGGACCTCGTATTCAAACATGTAATCCTATGAGGAAATAGTCCCATTCAAGCCATCACAAATTTTCTATTTGATTTTCATGTCATGTGTCTTCTTCCATGGACCTGGTTTTTCCTCTTCTGCTTTCCCTTGAAATGTTATTTTATTTTATTTTTTACTGTCTCCTGGCCCTATCCCCAGTCTAGTTTCCTGTTTTGTATATAAAAATTCAATCAAAGGTTGTGGTACTTATTTGTTTCGTGTACAAGCTGAAGAAAACTTGGCTGTTTTGTAGCGATCAACAGTGGTCAATGGGAATGTGAACAGAAGAGGATGGAATTTCAGCTGCCTGTGTTTGACCTCATCCTTTTCCTCATTGTCTTAAAGACTGTGCTGTACAGCTTTTCTCATAGTACAATAAGAAAGATTTCTACAGAGACATTTCACCATTAAGACTTCCGTGAATGCAGAAACTATTGTTAACTGTTAATGGGCTTTCTCTTATCTGTCCTAACTTACTCAAAGAAAATTAGTCCATTTGATCCTTGAACTGACGAAAACTTTGGTTATGAAAGAGAGATACATAATATCACAGATGTAGTTATAAAAGTTTTTTTAATAATATTGTAAAAATTAGTAGATTTAGTGAAATTCTCCAGAACTTGTGTGCAGAGTATGAGGCATAGAGCAGATGAAGATGTAATTCTTGAGGCCTTGATATAGGACAAAAAGAGAAGAAAAGTAAATGGTAAAGGCTTCAGAAAAATGCTTAATTAAGTAGGATAGGACTAGGTGAGACTGTATTTTGAGAACCAAAGTAAAAAAAAAGGAATACCATAACATGTTCATTATATTCAGTGGTGGGGGGAGGATCACCTATTACCATGGCAATGACATCTTTTGAAAAAGATGATATCAGCAAATTGAGGCAGTGTTAGGAGAGGATAATGGAAGCTGGATAGAGAATCCATAATTAAAAATTTGACAGAGATGGGAGGAGAAAATAATATTGAAATAGGACAGGGTGTTTCCATGGAAAATGTTGGAGTAAAAGAGTGAATTGAACTGTAAAGGATGAGAGATCCTGAGTTTTATTGTAGGCTGCAGGAAAGATGGTAGACTGAAGGATGAATGCTTAGAAGAGAGAAAGGGGGAATAGGTGGAGCTTTGTATTTGATAATGAAAGAGAATTTATTTTGTGTATTGAAATAGGAAACTAGTTTAAACTTGAAGGATCTCTCTCATCTAATATCAGGGAATGGGGCTTGAAGGTAAGTATATATGATAAAGGATACTGATATACATAACAAAGGATACTGAATCTGTCCTCAAAAGATTATAAGTGTGTCAGAGAAAAAAATGTATTAAGTGATCATGTGTTATCAGGAAGCATGCAAGGTGACATACATACATAGCTAGCTGTTAGTGATTAGAAAACTGGAAGTTGAATTTATGATTTTATAAAGCTAAAGCTTATCACCAGAAAGGAGTAAATAATCAAGAACATGGCTATTATAATAATTACCAAATCTGTCTTGAATACAGAGAGGCTCTGTTCCTGAATCCATAGATGATAGTATTGTATTTTCCTTGTCTGACTTTCAATAAGCTTCTCTGTGGTGATATATTGTACATTTAATAAAATAGCTTGAAATGTCAGAGGACAGATTCACTCCACAGGTCTTTTATTGACATGGGTTTCTCTGTTTATCAGCTCTGGAAGTACTGGAACTCAATTTGTACAACAGGCTGGCCTTGAACTCACAGAGTTCCTCTTGCCTCTGCCTCCCAAGTGCTGGGACTAATGGCATGTGCTATCTCCAATTACAGAACTATTGCTGTAGCATTGCTATTATATATCACTTTGTAAGTTCCATCTTGTGCGCAAAAATACTTATTTTCATAAATATTGTACATCTGGATATTCACATGCATTTATTTAGCTCTGATAGTTTTCTAGAAAGACCTTAAGAGAATCAGTAATATTAAGAAAGTTGGAGATGGAGTTTTCCTGTAGGACATGTTTAAATGTGTGATTAAAATGATGGAGACAAACCGTATAGTAGGAAGGAGGGATACTCTAATGGAACCGCCATCATTATCACATCCACACACAGCTGTGAGTGCATTATGCTCAGGGATTCAAGAACATTGTGGTTTTTTTTTTTTAACATATTTTGCCAGACACCTGGCATGTTGCCCAATGAATTCAGCCAGTCTCCATCTGTTTTGCCCTGAACTTACTTCCATTTGCTATGTAACAGTGGGTGAAGACTTTATAAAGGAGCAGAATTTTCAATCTCAGCACATAGCAACCAATGTTGTTTTAGCTTGGTCACTTGAGTGACACAATATTTGAGAGCACACAGGAAAAAATTATATTTATATATCACAGAGTGATCTAATAATGGTTATTAATGGGTTTGCTGAAAGTCATTCATTTTTGTGAGAGTAAATATAGTAATTTATAACCTGGCTAATCATAAGAGAAAACTTTAGTTTGAATCAGAAGTATGGGCTTTTTAAGGGAAATAAGACAGTATGCTTTAGGTGGAGTTCAGAAATCCTGCAGAGAAGGGAAAAAAAAGTTGTAGGAACCAGGGGCACCAAGGACACCCCATGAAGGCTCACACAATTAATTAACCTGGGCTCATAGGGACTTGCAGAGACTAAACAACCAACCAGAGAGTCTGCATGAGATTGAGCTAGGCACTCTGCATATGTTACAGCTGTATAGCTTGGTCCTCTTATGGGAATCCTAAGAGCAGGAACAGGGGCTGCCACCAGCTCTTCTACTGGCTTTGGGACCCTACTTCTCATACTGGGTCGCCTTGCCCAACCTTAATACATGGGGTGGTGCTTAGTCCTACTGCAACTTTATATGCCATGTTTCATTAATAATTATAGGAGACCTGCCCTTGCTCGGATGATGATGGAAGAGGAGGAAATTGGGGACTTGAGGTGGGGGAATGGAATGAGAGACTGAGAGGGGAGGATGAGGGGGAGGCTGTGGCTCAGATGTAAAATAAACAGATGAATAAAAAGGAGTATGCCTTAGAAAACATATATCTGTATATATAATCTGTATATATATATATATATATAATGACTAGACACTTTCAGAAAAGGCCAGTAAATGCTTTAAGATTTTCTAACCTTATTGCTTACAAATCTGACATGTGATCACTTTATGCAAAGAGAACAACACTCTGCAGACACACTGAGACTGGGAATATTATTAGAAATACATGTAATTGTGCCTGAAACTTTCAGCCCTGAAAGTACACATTTAATAGCATCTACGTCAACTCAAAGGTAACCATTCCTATTTTTCTCCAATTGCAGCAGCATCTTTTCTATGTTTCACTGTTTTAGTCCCATTTCAGAGAGCACAGGTTTGCCCAATATTTGGATAGAAGCATGCATTTGTGACTCATTGCTTTCCTGGGCTAAGGAGAAACATAATGGAAGGCCTTTAAGTATCAAGACTAGTGTTTGAGTATTTGAGTATTCAACAAGTGTTCACTCAGCATTTGTCATATCTACCCAATTATGTTTGAATCTTACCAAACATTGAAGTGACCAGAAACTGACCTGTTGGAGGATTGACAAGTGTCTATCAATCTAATTTGCATCAACTTGACAACAACTTCTTTTCATTTGTGTGAATTATCAAATTGCAGTGTTTCTTATAATGTGTCTTATTAGATATAGAATATAAATTCAATAATATTCCTGATACACACTGTTAATATCATCTTTTACTGTCACCTGCTACTTTTGATAATTCCAATTAGGCTTCTTAGGGAAATACATACATATGCTTGTTATATGACTCTTGCTTCTTTGCAGCCCTGTTCTGGGTGTAGAGTAGGTGATTTATAGTCTTCATTGAATGAATAAATTTATATTGTTATTACTGGAAGAGAGAAGTCAAAATAAGCTTTAAATTTATTTACAAGCTGAACCACATCTACTTCTTTTATTTTGCATTGTATTTCTTTTCTTTTTCCATTTACATATTGCTCAGCTCTCTGGAAGAGTATCTCCAAGTGTAGCCAAACTTAGACATGGGACTTTGATTGTGAATGACTTCTTATGCAGAAAATAAAAATGTATTAGTCATCTTAACTGAGGAGAATGTAAGGAACTGGGTCAATTCTTGCATTAGAAATAGAAAGAAATGTGTGGAAAAATTTTTCTGGAAGTAAAAACTTGTGCATTAATTTTAGAACTGGTGGGAGGATGCTTTTAAGTTTATATTATAAAAATCAGTATATATGCAGTAAAAGTACATCTATTATAAATGACTGGGAAGATTGCATTTAGCCTCTGAAACCTCACAAATCTCCCATATGAGATTATTCACACAACTCCATGACTGTCAAGTACCTGATTAATGTAAGTGACACATTTATAATTTGTACTATATTTGGTCACCAGATTTTGTAGATAATTTCAAATGTGAAGTATTAGTACTGAAAAAAATTCCATTTCCTTGTCTATAAAATTTGGATTTAAAATCATGAAGTCTTATTTATCTGTTGTATATAAAAGTCAATTTACAAATTTTTATTACTAAAATTCAATTCATGAATGAATAAAATCCTTGTAATTTAAAAAATGTTTATGTGATATAGAGGCTTATCACACAGAAAAAATAAATTTACTACTGCATATTCAAAATTCTGTATTGTTGGTGCATGCCTGTAATTCTAGCAATTGGGAGGTAGAGGCAGGCAGACTTCTGTGAGTTTGAGGCCAGTCTGATCTACAAAGCAAGTTCTAGGACAGTCATATCTGTTACACAGAGAATTCCCATCTTGGGAAGGTATAAAGCAAAAAAGAAAAAAGAAAAAGAAATTCTCAGCATGTATTTTAAAGGTCATGATTTGTAAATGGCTATCTCCATGGACCTTGGACAGGTCAAAACTTTCAAAAGGATCTTCACAACTAGAAAGGCAAACCAATTAATCAGGAAAAAGTTGCATTACTTTATTCCATATAATCTATCCAAATGGAAGTTGAGCTCATTTCCTCTTACAAAGTTAAAAACATAAATGGGGGCAATTCTGTTCCTATTCCTCCTGTGAGAAAGAAACCAGTTTAGCAAGTGTCTCCAACATTTAGGAAACAAAACATATGATCACTTTTCCCCCATACCCTACTCCCTGATTTTATTTTTTCTCCTAGAACTCCCTTAATTTTTCTCTACTAGCAACAAAAAAGAGAAAACATATTTTCTAGTATTTTATGTTAATTTAGCTCTAAGTATACACTGAAGTAAAGGTATCACAATCTTTTTGTAAGTTTTTAATATTCTTTGCTTTGCTGCTGAAACTTCTCAAGTGGACTCAAGGGATCTACAAAAGGAGTAGATCTGTCGTGGTTTTGATGGCTTCAGAATTGAATTGTGCTGCACTTTGGACAGAAAGATCAATACCAGGGACTTTATTGATGAGTGACGATCCATATTTAGAAAAGAAAATTGACATCTCCGGTTTGCTAAATTCCCAAATCTTTCCATTATATATAATTGTATAATTGCCTAGTAAACATGTGTACACATAACACCGAGCAATTGTGTGAGGTCAGAATTTAGGTGTGTGGCAGTTAGAATTGTTAACTTTTACTAATTTGATATATGTAATTTCTTTCTTCATAAAATGTTTCTCTTTTTTATTATTGGTATAAAATAATTGTTGTCCAGTTTCTTAAACTAGATAACAAGGTACCATATGACTGTCAACTACTTCCTTTCTGACATTTTTTTCATGGTTAGTGGTACGTGAAACACTCATACATTCCATGAATGTTGCCAGATTCATGGAAAATGCATGTTAAAGTGCAAACCTCATCATTGCAACATTTTCTATCCAGTTCTAAACTTCCAACCTAGCTTCTTTGTAATTATTTTTTAGACTGCCATGTGGTGATTTTTCAGAACTCATTAGGCATCTCACCTCTTACAAAAAAATAGCTGAATCTAAGAAGAGAATGAACATACATCTAGTTTATGAAAATTTGGGTTTTATGTAGTATCACTTACCAAAGAACAGTTTTTATTTAATTTTTCACACAATATTTGTTCACTGTTTACTCTCATCTTCTAAAATCCTCCTAGGCCATTTCCATCTCAATACATACCAAATCTTAGGTTCGTGTTTGCATTTCTGCTCCCTCTCACTTTGTCTCAAGAAAGAAAGGAAGGAAGGGAGGAAGGAAGGAAAGAAGAAAGAAAGAAAGAAGATGAAAATAATTTTTTAGCATGGTATTTGTGATCCCTGAAACTCAAATCTTATTTTCCAATCGTATTTTCAGTTTTGTATACATGTCTTGAATTTTCTCCTATCTTATCCACATCTCCACCATAGAATAATGGATGGAAAATAACTGAGATTATCTACATTGTATATTATATATAACTGATGTTGTGAAATTAAAATATCTAAAAACTATATGTCTAAAATGGAATGGGCATTAGCAACATGTAAAACACTCATAAATAAACAGCAGTAATTACCTGGCATATTTCTTACTTTAAAAATATTAAAAGGATATGACTTGACATTTGTCAATAAAAGATATGAGATAACCAATGAGCATGTGAGAAGATGCTCAAGATCATGAGTCATTGAAGTTGCACAAACTAAAGCCATAGTAAGAGACTATGATGCTTCTGGTTGGATAACTTTAATAAAAAGGGGAGACAATAAAACGTGGGGGGTGAAAATGTAAATTTGAACTTAGGAATGTTGTAAAATTTTATAACCAACATGGAAAAGATTTTGACTGTCTGTGAATAGCTGGAACATAAAATGAGCATATAAAACACCAACCAACTCTACTTCTAGTTACATACTGAAGATAGCTGATGTCACTTGGTTATAAATGGACTTTCATATGAATGTTTATTGCCACACTAATCATAATATTCAGAAAGTAAAAACAACAAAAGTGTCAACCAACTGATGAACAAAATAACAGAATGCAGTAAATCCATACAAGAGATCATGACTGAGCTGTAAAGATAAAGTAGCATTATATGAGTGTACTATGAAACTAATGTGACCAAAGCTCTATATAAGATAGCATTATATGATTTTGTTTAAATAAAATCTCTACAATAGACATATCTGCAGATACAGAAAGTAGATGAGTGTTTGCTAAGAGTGAGTTGGGTCAGAAGTGAATGTGAATAGGATGGAATTTCCTTTTGCGTGATAAAAAGTCATAAAATCAGGATGGTGGGTAAAATTATATAATCTAATAAGTCAAAAGCTAATTGGTGTGTACTTTGTAGTGGTGACATGTATAGACATGTAAACCACCTCAGTGATGCTATTAAAAATATACTAGCAATTTGAACAACTAAAACTTCATGAAGTAATTGAATCCTATAGTTTCAACGTTCCTACAAAGAAAATGCCTAGCCTTAAATGGCTTCACTGGTAGATTCCAGTAAAACAAACAAACAAACAAACAAACACTGGAATAAATAATAACTATTGCGTAAAGACTCTTGCAGAAAGTAGAAGAGGTAAGATGTTTTCTAACTGATTTTTGTGGTTTTGTTCTCTAGTTTTCATTTATGTGAAAACACAGCACATAGAAAGGATATAAGATGTAATGTCTACAGATCAACATTGCTCATTAACATGAACTCAAAAGTCATTTCACACAGTATCAAATCAAGTTTAATAATATACAGGTATCAATTGAGGCTTATTCCAAAAATGTAAGATAGATTAACAAATCAATGTAATTTCCCCTTTTACCTCATTAACAAACTAATAAAGGTAAACAGTGGAACTTCCTCAGCACACTAAGCTATTTAGCTGTGGCTCATTATAATAAAATTTTTCAGCAAGCAAGGAATGAAAGAAAGCATGCTCAGTTATCACTTGTTAAATTAAACCCTGAAGCTAGCATCACACCTAACAGTAAAAGTCTGAATGCTTTCCATTCAAACAATGTATTTCTTTCATCACCTCAATATTTGATCTCTGATTTACTTTGCAAGAACACGGGTTCCATTTATGTATTAACAGTAGCACTATCTAGCCCCTGGCCCCTGACTGAACCTGTCAGGAGAGTGCTGTAGATGGTACTCCCACAATACCACTACTTGATTCACTTTTACCAATTTTTAACCCATTTGCTGCTGCTGCTGCTGCTGCTGCTGTTTCTTCTTCTTCTTCTTTTTCTGTTTTAAGTAAAGCATCCTCCTGGGTGATGTGAAAGGTATTGGATACTCTGTCAGGCCTCTCTGCTCTCCTCTTTTCCATGCTGTACTTCAGTCCCGTCTTCTATCAGTCGTACTCTTGGCTTTCTTTATCGGAACAAGATTCAGCCAATTGGATGAGCTGACAGAGATCAGACATCTGAGGTGTCTACTTGTCTCTCCAGCATCTCTGCTGCCAGAAGACCAAAGCTTTCTCTCAAATACCTGCAGCTCTGCACAGCTGCTGGTGAATTCCCTTTGCCTTTTTCCAGCTCATTAGCTAAAGGGATGTCCAGAGTCCATGCCATGGCCTTATATGTTTACTGTTTGTCCCTAGTGATATTGAATCAGTAATATTGTTCACTTAGTTTGTATTTTTTCTTTTTAAATTCAAAATGACTGCTGACTTGTTCTTAATAGTTCCTGAATATGGAAAAGGTGGTTCTGAGTTTTTTTTTTTTTTTTAATTTCAGGTGTAATTAAGATAACAGCATTAGCATTCAGTTCTTGGTACTTATGCTTCTTATGATCATGGTAAATATCATAAAAGAAGAGTTTCCTCAACATTTCATAAATTATACAATCTGAATTCTCTGGATTATAATTTATCTTTGTATTTTTAATTGACTAAAGAATGCACATGAAGAATATCTAATGAATGAGCTAATGAATGATCAGTCATAGGCCCTCTAATATTATTTGCCCATCATCTGGAGAGCTGAAATTTTATCATAGATGACTTATTAAAATGGTAATTTAATTTTCTTCTTGTATCTTGAATGGAGTACACATGTTTTTCTGATTTACATTAAAAACCAAGTCTTTTGAGTGCTATTCTTAGTTAATTGGTAGAATTCTGATGGACATTAATTTCAGTGTTTTTGTATCTTCATATTATTTGATTTTATAGTCTCAGTATTCTTACTTATTCATTGTGTTTTATAGTATACAAAATAATAATCATATATATTGAATTATGCAGTTAGGACACAATTATTAGATATAAACTCTTTCAAGATTTATAATTGGCATTAATTATAGATACATATGTAGTCTAGTTTCTACATTTTTAGAGACTAAATTTTAAAAAATTGCATTGGACTTAGTCAAATCTGAATTGTCATTTTGTTTAATGATAGCACTCATTCATATGAAATACAACTGTCACCTAGTAGAATGTTTATGTACATTCTGAACTTGACTGTTTATTATCTTCCTAAGTTTTTTATAGTATCCAAATCCATACAACAGGTACTCATAATAAACTTCAATTAGGATTTTGGGTCTGAAGTAGCTATTTTTAAAAAGAACTATTAAACCCTTTGATTACAAATAAAACAGAGGTATAAAACACATTTAATAAAATATTTAGTCAACTATTGCAGTAGTTCTTTCTTTACTTAGTAATTTAGAATTTGAATGATTAGATATTCAATGTGGATTTCAGTATGAGAATTAATGAGATGTGGATATAGGAGGTGATGGACAGCAGCGGCATCTAAAGAAGGGTAGGGCATGTGGAGTAGTAGGAAAGCTATGATTAAATTTGTGTTGCATATATTCATTAGTTTTGTGTGGTCCATTTAGTTTAATGAAACTATTTAAAATATGCATCTGTATCTTTGTGGTTGGAATGATATCACACAACATTTTTTTTTATCATGTGCAGATAAATTCACTCATCTGATTTGATCCCTCATATAATTTTAACCTCTGAACATCTCAGAGGAACACAGGGCATATCAACCCAGGAGAAGGAGTGTGGATTGGACTCAAAGTTTACTCCCAAGGCTTGTGTTTTTGCTGATAGTATCTGACTTACTTCATTGTAGCTTTGGTTCTTCCCATAAAGCCTCCTGATGTTCAAGAACTTTGTTTTATTCATATGTTTTTATAGTAAAAATTGTCAGGTATGTCAAAAGTTGAAACAATTTTACCTTTTGTGTTCCTACACCCATCACCTGATCTATTAGACACACTGAGTTATATGTACTTTGTCATATAACCACTTATTTATCTAGCCTTCCATCTAGCCATCAGTCTGCTTATGTTTGGCAAATTTCGAAGTAAACTGCAGATACAATCATACACCTTGTTAAATATGTTGATAAATGAATTTGATAAGAAATAGCAATAGCTGGTATTTGTTTATATTTAGTACAAGTATCATGCAACACCCGTTGCTAAGTCAGCTACTGATGGTTTCTTACTGATATCTCAAATAGAGTTTTGATGACAACATTGGTTTTACTAATTCCAGTTTGAAAGTAAAGAGACTGTAAAACAGAAACATGACTTTCCCAAAGTTATTTTCACCAGTAGTATCTAGCAAACTTGTTTATTGTTAGTAACCTTTCTGAAGTTATGTCTCTGAAGTAGGGCTGGGATTTGAATCTGAGAAGTCACATGCCAGAGTTTCAGCTTCTTTATATGTCTTCTGTTGCTGTCATAACACATTACCATAATCTTCATGATTGAAGTAACAGCCATTTACTATCTTACAGTTCTATGGGCCAGAAGTCTATATGAAGTGCATCACATACAAACCCAAAGCTCAGAGACTTTCAGGTCTGTGATCAAAGTGTTATTTTGGCTGAGTTCTGTGTCTTAGAGGAGTCTACCTTTTCTAAGTCTATTGAGATATGGTCAAATTGATTTACTTGTGGTAGTATAATTGTTTCTCACATGAAAATATCAATTACATTTTGATGATTCCCTTTGTTATGTAACATGACTAGTCTAAAGGCATGATTTAGAAGACAATTACATCTATCATTGTCACAATTAAATGTCATGGCTTTCAGTACTAGCATATTTTAACAAAATCCTCAGTTTTTGAGTACATAGTAAAAATTATACATAATATTTGAAGGTACTATGTAGAAGAAATTATAACAAATCTTGTATTTACTCTTTGATGTTTGAGTTGATGTTGTGGGCCAGGTATATTGAGATATTAAAACTATAGTTCTTCAAGGTCCTGTAAATCAACTAAGCAAAGCTTGTATGAACTCACAGACTTAAGGAACAAGCACAGGGGACAGACAAGGGCCTCTGTGAATATATTATAACTTTCAGTTTAGTAATTTTATGGAACTTCTGAGTTTGTGACTGAGTGGGTCTCTGATTTTTGTTTCTTCCTCTGGGGCTCTTTTCCTTCTGTTTTTTTTTTTGGACTTGTCCATCTTCAATATGATGCATTTTGTTTTATCTTTTAATATTTTATTTTGTTTTGAAAGAAAAAAAACTATGGTTCTCTTTCATGTAAAATATTTGTTTTTATTGTGGTGAATCATTGTGCCTTTATTTTAGGCATCTTAGCCAAAATTTCCCACCTACATATAAAAGTTTGTAATCATATAGCTTTGTTTATTTGGGTGGTTAAGTACCTTGGTTATCTCCAAGCCTCAGGCCTTTTCTCAACATATGTTTATTCTAGTAATATCTTAAAGGGCATTTTGCACATGAGCGCATTGGTGCTTCCAAATGGCAGTCAGAGAACAGCTTTAGCAGATGGAATAGATTTGTCTGTGAATAGCAGATGTTAGGGATTCATTCAGGATTATCATTGAGCTTATATGAGTGAAAGAGTAGACTGAGTTAGAGCTTTAATTTTTTTTTCTGCTTCATTTCACTTGTTTCTGCCTTCATTTGTCTCTGGATACATCATCCTTATAATTATGAGAAATATTTCTATAAAACATTGCCCCCTATTATATGGTTAAAAAGATACTCAAGTCAAATTCAATGATCTTGTAGCAAATGTAACATGTGCTTTTAACATATACACAGATGAAAATGAATTAACTCATTTCTGTTATGTTTATCACCGTCTATGCGAGGGGTTCTCAACCTGTGGGCCACAACCTCTTTGCAGGGCTGAATGATGCTTTCACAGGAGTCACATATTAGAGATCTAGTATTCCAGATATTACATTAGGATTCATAAGAGTAGCAATACAATAATTTTATGGTTAGATGTCACCAAAACATGAGGGACTGTGTTAAAGAGTTGAAGCATTAGGAAGGTTGAGAACAAATGGTCTGTGCTGTAATGATTTCTGCATACGTATTAAACTATAACTTAGATGTGATTCATCTTTAAAACCTTCTCATTTTTTATGTCTGGTACTGGCACAAAGAGAGCGCTCAATGTTTTTGATTATTTAATCCCATCATTCATTCATTTATCTTAGATAGAGCTATTTTAGATCTTTCTTGTGCAAGTCAAGGTCAGGATCTGGGATAAGACAGAGTAAGATTCCTAAAGGTGTTTATGAACTAGTTGAAATGAATGGCATGTAAATAAATAAGCTATTGATACAAAATTTTAATTGTTATCATTAAGAATATTAGAGGAACATCACCTAAGATTGGAGAGTGGAAATGAATACATGCATGTAATTACATAATTATATATACATATATCATTTGTGTTCTTGTGATTAGTGATATTAAGTATATATTTAAATATATATTTATATACAAATTTATCTTATATATTTAGGACCTGTTTTGTAGTGACATTTCAGAACTAATTAGGACAGTTCTATACATATAAAACGTGAGAAATGTCCCTAAAGAATGAATAGACAAAGATGTATCTTGTGATTGTATCAAGTCTAATGGCTGGCATATCATGAGTAGTGCAAAAAATTGGGTAGTGTTGTATATATTTTTGTGAATTTGCAAACTGTGTATGAGATTTACTTCTGCTTATATAGTTTTTATCTCATTCAACAAATTTCTAAATTATTAATCTGCCATGAATATATCTTCTGAAATGTTACAGTACAGTGAGATACTAAGAATAATAACATTTTATAAATATCTCACTGGTATAGTGATTATTATGGACATTCAAATTCTTTATCTCCAATAAGCATTTTTTATCCTTGTTTTCTTTCATGATCTACACATCACTGCAGAGCTTTTTATGGATAATTTTCTGTTGCCCTCCAGCATGTTTCCTGCATCCCTCTCTCATCTTCTTCTGTTTCAAATTATATACATGGAAATTTTTGGTATGCCAAGCGCCATACAATACACTAAGATAAAATGGGTAAAGACACACATCCTCCTCGAATGTACAAATTTTTAATACTTAGTTCTTGATGAATGGGAGAGCTGGGAAGGCCAAGCTCAATGTAAGTTGTTTTGTCTCTATTTGAAGTCACAATATATTTGTTCCTAGGATAGTCATTGATCTGGTTGTTAGTAAACCAATCCTTCAAAGCTCATTAGTTCTTTGTCTCGTTTCCTGTTCCCTTGCTGTGTCATCTGCTCAAGTGCTTATCTTCAAATTGTGTGGATGTGCTTATTGTTATTGATTTCCCACTGTTTACTTTTTTGCCCTTGAGTTTCATGACCTTCACTGGTAAGACAATTGTTTGATGGATGTTGAGATGCATAATCATGGAAGATGGTAGGCAAAGTCCTTTATAAGACTTGTAATTTGTCATCCTGGTAAACTTAGTACAAAGTATGTCAGAAATAACTGTTCAGTCTCCTTTTCCAAACTGTATAGAGCTTGACTTGTAAAAGTAGATGAAGCTTTTCCTCTTTCATAACAGCTTGACCTTAGTTTTATGAATCAATATCAATTGAAATGCTGAGACGCGTGAAGCCATCCATCTGATTAGCAGGTGAGTGGCTAATTACACCTTCTCCAGAGAAAATGCGGAAATAAATAAAGCATAATGGCCTCTTCACTCATGGTTATCTGATTAAATGCATTTCCTTTTGCCTCATATATGAAATTAATGAGTTTCAAGTTTAACCTCATTTTCAATAGTATACCCAGGCACTTAGAATCCTTCTGAGGCTTGAATATTTATTTTTCCTTCATCTAAGATTTGAAGGACAGACTCTAGATAAGATTTTTTTCCCTTCTAGCTAATAAAGGAAGTTGAGTATTGTTTTTATGAACTTGAAAGTCTAGCATTCCAGGTGTTCTTTGTGGTGACAAATGTTTTCTTTGAACCCCTTTCTCTACCAGGTACTTACATTCTAAAGTACAAGATACTTTAGTAGTTCAAATATTTGCTTGCCTTATTTTTAACTAGGTATTGGAAATCATAACATTATAAAGACTTTTTAGAACTTCAAATATAGCTATGTGGCCATTGGCTCCTAGGGTGTGGTTTCAAAACCACAAAGGTGGCTGTCAATAATTTACCTCTTTATTTTCACACTGCTTACAGCATTTTTTAGTAATAGACATTAGGCACATATATGTAATCAATTTGATACTGAATGCATTTCTATTTCTTTTTTAATTTATTATGAATAAAGTCTCATTTTTTATCCATGTATCCCCTTGTTCAGACTCCCTTTGCCCTCCTACCCCTCCCAGTCACTCTTTCTTCTCCCCATCTCCTTATCTCCTCCCCAGCAAGGGCAGGAGGTCCCAAGGTCCCAAGGTAGCTTAGTTCAGCATCCACTCCAGGAAGATCCACTTTCCTCACCCCAACATCAAGACTGGGTCAGGTGTTCCTCTGGAGGGAATGGACTCCAAGGTGCCGGTCCAAGGTGCTTCAGATCCCAAGCTGTTCATTGGTTGTGGTTTGCAGCTTGGGTATGCTTTGCTTTTTGGTAAAGTCCACTAATGAGTGAGTACATCCCCTGCTTATCTTTCTGGGTTTATGGTACCTCACTCAGGAGGATATTTGGAGGCTGATTTCTAATGCTTTCAATCTAGAGTCCAAAAAATATTTCCTTGAGACTTCTGTGATAGGCTCTACTACCTTTCTTATTGAATATGTCTTTCAAAAAGATAGGCATCTTCATGACTTTCTTTTTATAAGGTGTGTGGTGGGACTATATTCTGTTACATTGTAAATAGTTTAATAAAAAGACTGATTGGTCAAAGGCATAAAGGAAGTGTGGGTGGAGCTACCAGACTAAGGAAACTCTGGGAATAGGAATAGAGTCGCCAGAAAGACCAGTGGAAAAGCAAGCAGATGCAGAGGACAACTATGCTACTCTGAGAAAAAGGTACCTAGCTAATGGCTAAACAAGATAAAAATCATTGGTTAATTTAAGAGTAAAGAGTTATCAAGTTGTATGTCTGTGCCCTAGATAAATCAGCATAAAATAAATACAAACGTCTGTATGTTTCTGTGGGACTGCAGGTCTGTGGGTCTGTGGGTCTGCAGGTCTGGATCCTAGGCTGGATAGGCCAGAAACGACCTTACTACAAAGGTGTTAGATATTTGTCTTGTTTTTTTTTTTTTTTTTGGACCTGCCTCCTTGTTTTAGAGCGCGATATCTGGTGCCTGCCATTTACTTCTCTGCCAGTTCTCAGCTTTATGATTCTCATCCATAGGGACTTATTTCCTCTTTGAAGATTTCCAGTTTGTGAGAGATACCCTACAGGGTGTGATGATCTGATGAAGACTGGCATTGTCTCTGTCCTGTGGTTTCCCTCCATGTTTTGCAGTCACAATGTTCCATTATTAATCCTCAATGATCACTATAACTAAACAAGACAGGATTGGCAAACTGTTGGTTTCTCTGCTTTCCTTTGAGCCCTTAGGCCATGTTCCTTAAATAATAAGCTCCCTTTTATCTTGTCAATAGCTGGAGAACTGTCCTTTCCCTCTGAAAGTAAGACAGAGATCCTGTTATTTTTCAATAGTGGTTGAATTTGATTTGAGCTGCATTTCTAACTAATGTTGTCTTGTGGTTACTAATTCATGCTTTGTTAAAGTGCGGCTTTTGCCAGGATGCGGAGATTGTTAGTACCTGTGATCTGTAATTTCCACTGTTGAGGTCCCATTCATAAATCTCTCTGACAAGTTCCAAACCCCAAACACTAACTGAGACAAACAAGGAAGAAAATAACACATAGTGCATTAACTAATGTAGGGCGTGTTTAACACAGCATTGCTTTAGTGAGCATTATGAAAATGTTTTTGAAATGTTTATTATATATGAGTTTTTTTCCCTCTTAAGCTGTCAGGGTCATTCTGTGGAAATTATAGGGGGGAATGTTAGCTTTCTATGATCAGATTTTTAAATACAAAAGAATCTTTTATTCCCAAATGTCTGGCTAGGGCTCTTTTGGTTTTGCTGCATTGAAATTTCAGATTGGCGAAAGGGTAGTTCTCTTAATACTTAAGGCTATGAATTCCAGAGGCCCAATTCTTGAGTGAGTAAAAAGAGTTTTTACAAGTCTCATGGTCAACATTAATAGCCTTAGTACTATTTAAAATGCTTTTTGAGCTCTTCTGTTGCACTTAATTATTCGAATGCATATGCAAAGAAAATTTTCTAATTTCTCTTATGGCTCGAGTATTATTTTTACAACCATAAATCATTTTGAACTTAGTTGCTTGTAACCACTTCATGACTCCTTAAGTAATCAAGATATTTCCAGATCCATTATTTTCATTTCCGTCTTTGTGTTCTGAACATCATCCAGAGCTCTGAGTAACTGACACACCTCATGCTGCTTCTATCTGTGTGGCCTTGGGTACCCTGAACCTCTTACAACAACTTCACTTTACAACCTCGGCTCACTTTGTCATATCACAATGACTCTTTTGAAGACTCCTGCCCACCTCCAAATGCTTAGTATCTACAACACTGCGTATTTTTATTGTTAACACCCTAATGAATGAAGTTCATAAAATACTAGGGATGTAGTAATGTCTCCTTTAACTTCTGTTCTCAGCCCCTTGTGCATTTCTTTGTAAATGGCAGATATTCTGTAAATGTGTATTGAGGAAATGTGTGACTAGACAAAGCATTTTCAGTATGGGAGTTTTTATGTCCTCATTCAGGAGAAATAGTTTTCTATGTTCTTATCTGTCATTTTGATTCATTTACTTCAAGGGCTTGTCTTGCTGCACTGGGGATCAGACCCATGGCCTTGTATATGCAAGCCAACACTACTACCATTGAGTTACATCTCCAGCCTTTCAAATTAATCTTTCTAAACAAAGGAATGATGTAAATGACATAGCTCTTACTTGCTGTTAGTTTTGATCATCCTCAATGTAGCACATATTCAACTAAAACCAGTTTACCTAGCACTGAAATAGGCTGGCTATACAGATATATTTCTTGTCTGGAATGGTGGTATATACCTTTATTCCCAGAATTCAGGAGGCAAAAGCAGGTGGATCTCTATGAGTTTGAGTCCAGCCTAGTCTATATAGCAAGTTCCAGGCCATCCAAAGCTGCATTGTGAGACTATGGCCCACACAAAACAAAATGAAATGAAAGATACAACTCTTCACTGTTTTATATGTTAGTAAGGTAACAAGTTTGAGAAAGGAGGTATTAAACTTTTAATAATGGCTTTATAGCTTACTAGAAAGACATCTCATGATTATGCTATTGAGTTATTATGAGCAGCAAAGTGGTATCATATATATTAAAGTGCCTTAGAAACCTCAAGGGTAGTAGTCGAATAGAATTTAATATTTGAACATTCAATTTCCCAGTAAATGAGTATAGAAGAGGAAGAGCCCTGAATTTTCAAGAAGAAAGAGGGAGGGTGTGGATATATATTAAATATTTAGTTAACCCTGGGATATCAGAGAGACTACACAGTCAAATCCTAGGCAGACAGCTCAGGAAATCCTTGATCCTTGAATACAAGGATAAACAGCTGAGTCAATCACACACACCTTTAATCCCAGCACAGGGAAAGCTAGGAGTGGTAAACAACACTCTTAATCCCATAACTCCATAGACAGAACTTCTTCTATGCTACATGCCTTTATCCTAATCTGGATGGGATAGGGTACATAGGGCTGTAGAAACCAGGCAGTCAGAAGCACTGACAGAAGCACAGGCAAAAGAGACCAGGAGCTAGGCTGAGGAAGTTGCAAGACAGCTGGTTGAGAGTTGACTGTGGTGCTTCTTCACTCTGATATTTCAGCCTTCCCTCAATATCTGGCTCTGCGTCTTAATCGTGGTACTACAGGAAAAAGGCTAATTTCTCTGGAAACCAGAGAATGTATAATTTTTGTAGTGGTATATAAAAGATAAAAAATAGTTGCTAAATGGAACTTTGTTGATGAAATTACATGGAAAATTCCCCCTCACAATTCTTATTACTGACTATAGATCTAGTCCTGGCTAAATATTTTATAATAATGATATTGGAAACAATGTGATTTTATTATGGCTCAGGTTAAGAGTTAGTGAAATGTTCAACATTACATAAAGATTGCAAAATGGAGTTAAAGAGATGTACTTGATACCTTGTTTCTCTTGTTTATTTAATCTTCTTAGAATCAGTTGAACAGTTCATATATGCATTCATTACTAAGTATTAATTATTTGAGAGATGTCTCAATGATTCTGAGCACTTAACAACAGTAAAGCTGTACTCAGGACATCTCAAAATACAGTTGCTTTAAAAAACCTTTAAACAAGACAACACAAATTGCCACATCAGTGTAGGTAGGGGAATTCTTTCAGGGAATTCTCAAAGAGCTTCACCTTTGGTTTAAGAACTACAGGTAACTGATGCTTACTGAAGAACTGTAAACTGTCTTCTCCATGGACATTCCTCTGACAGGTAGGACAATCCCAAGGGATAAGCATTAATACATATGAACAACAATGATCTCAAGATGTTATATTTATAAACACATACACAGATATATAGCAATTATAATTGATGAGTAAGAAACCATAAATATTAAAGGAAGTGTGAGGGAGGTAGGAAGAGTTGGATGGAGGAAGTCAGGAAGAATGATGCAATTGCAGGGCTCACGTATGAAAATCTTATCAAATAAATAATAAATAAAAAAGAAAGAGTGCCTCAACTTCGCCTCTCATAAGATCCCAATTCTACTTCTGCCTGTATTGACTACTTCAGTCGTTCTGATAAAGGAACACATTTTTAATCTATTTGATTTGTTATCTTTACAGAAATGACTGCAGTTGTGATCTTGAATGGTTAGATATTACATGGACGTGACTTGTGTTTCCTAGGCCCATAATAAATATGGCATTAAAAATTGGTTTTAAATTAATTTTCAGAATTCTTTTCAAAAAAAAAAGAAAGAAAATGTGTTTATTATTCTACCAGAGGAACCGAGCTCAGATTCCAGCTCCACATCATGTGGCTGACAACAGCCTGTAGGTCCTTCTTCCTTCTGGTTTCCACAGCCTCACATGGACATGCAATGCACTCCCACTCCCAAGAACACACATGTATAGATAGATAACTTTTTGTAAGAAAGAAAAAGTATCAAGATAACAGTTCGGCCAAGTGATTCTAAATCTTGGTGTACTGGTAAAGATTGTTTAGTCTAATTTTTGCTCAAATTCAAGAGTTTATTTTCCAAAATATGAACACTGAGCTTAGAGTGGTTCCTTTTTTTTTTTTTTTTTTCTTGAGCCATTGAATACCCACACTTGCAAACCAATTGTTAAAGAAGAATGCATTCTGCACTAATTTTCTTTCCATGTGGCTGTTATTCCCCACTGGAGCAGAGTATGCATGAATCACCTGAATCTTTCTGATATTTCCTGTCACCTTCTTGTCAGATTACCCATAATTGCTGATACATTCTGAGTAAGCTCTACACAGTTGGAATAGTTGTAAAAAGATGTCAAGCATGACAAATTTTATTAGAAGATTATAATTTTTTTTTGTCCTGAATGTTTTCATCACCACTCAGAAAGCAAAATATTTGGGGGAGGAAGGAGATAATGAATAATATGTGGTAATTCTCTATATTCATTCTTTATTAGTCCACAGATTATGTATTTGTCATCAAAGACCCACCTGTGTCATGGTTCGTTTCTGCAGAAACATGGAATTTCCAGAGCTCGTTATTTTATTATATGTTTGAGTATTTAAACCATTTTAGAAGGTTAATCCCTAATAACCTTATAAAACAGCTTTAGGCAAACAATTTGTATTTACCTATCATATCTCTTTTGCCATTACATCTCTTATTTTGGCTTTAGTAAAGGTTTTAAACATGTACCTGCCATGTAATAAACTTTCAAAGACCTGAAGATTATGTTGAAATAGACCTGCAGTCTTTTGACTGAGACAGTAAATAAATTAAAAACAATGTTTTCTGAGGGTTGTAAAAATTCCCTGGATATGGTTTGTGATATGGGAATAATCACATCTCTGTTCTTTCTTGAAGTATGAAAATTGATTCATGTAAGACAGATTGCTTTTTTCCCTGGAGTTATATATGAGGTAAAAATTGATTTGGGATGCAGGTGATTATTTAAGTGTATTAGAACCAATCCACAAACAGAGGATAAATTGTCATGAAACAAGATGTTAGGGCTTTGAGGTATTTTTTTTTAAATAAAATTTTTTATCTTCTTTTTGTCTTCATTGAAATTGCATTTGCTTAGTTAGGTAAATGGAGGCCATATAAGGTCTTGGGAATTCTAGTGTTGCTCAGTGAAAAATGTCTCCATTGTGTTAGAAGCATGATATTACATTTAGTTTGCTACAAATAATGTTTGGAATTTGCTCAGGTTAGTTTTCTCAATAGTCAGTTTCCAGAGTCCTAGCTGGTTTCGAAGGTGTTCTTGTTTTCTGTGTGAATCTGAGCAATGTTTTCTGATTCCTGGGATCCCCAAGGTTCTACTGTGATGTGGATAAATTGGAGGACAGAGGAGGTTGGCGCATATCCCCGAGGTACAACTATCCTTAGACTGTGTTGGCTTAAATTCTATTGGCCTAGAATCAAGGTCTCCAAGCCTGTTTCCAAACACATTAGGATGCTCTCTTAAGAGGAGGGGAAAGGAATGCTTGGTTTCTATATTGGTTTTCTTGGCAGAATGAGAATGAATGATTAATGAAAAAAGACTTTAGCAGAACTAAGGGTTACAAACAGCTTGTTCATCCTTAAAAGAGGCCTTTGGGAAAGGTAGATGCTCAGAGCAGTGGGTGGATGCCGAGTTGTTTGTTTTGCTCTTCTCCCTAAGTGTATTCTTAAAACATTTAATTAGAAGAAAAGTATTTCATTATATCTATTTTTATACTATTAAGAATAGAATTGGTTTCAAGCAGTACTTTAGCTAGATTTACATAGCCTTGACTTTAAGCCAACCCAAACAAAACAAGTGTGTGTGTGTATATATATATATATATATGCATATATATGCATATGTATATATAATGAAAACTAAAACAAAATAAATATAGAGGGCTGTTTTGTACCTGTATCTAAGTCTGGATTATTATGAACCTATTTATTTTTACATTAAAATACCATAATATCAGATATTGGTATTTGGAAGATATTTGCCTTTTAGAAATGATATTTTTATTATATTTTTGAGAATTTCATATAATGTATTCTGATCACATACACACTATCTCTCTCAGTTCCTCTGAGATCACTCCATATCTCTACCTGTGTCTTCTTTTACAAAGTTCTTTGTGTTCAATTTGTGCTGCCAAATATTTTTGTGTGGGGGCCAATACTAGGAAGATGATTGACCTACCAGAGGTCACATCAGAAGCTATCAACTGCCATTAGCTCCTCAACTAGGCACAAGACTTTATGAATACCTCTTCTCTCCATACTGGAATTTTGTCAAGCTTGAGTTTTTACAGGTCTTGTACATGCTGGTACAGCAACTATGCACTCCTATGTGTATCTGCCCCATAAGGTCTGGAAAACTGTTTCTTTCCAATACCCTTGACTCTTTCAGTTTTTCTGCCCCATCTTTTGGGATGAACCATGAGCCCCAGTGGAGTGAGTGCGGTTCAGATGTCCCATTTGGGACTGTGCAATATGTAGTCTCTTATTTTTGCATGTTGACCAGTTGTATATCTCCATGTTAATCCCCACCTGCCAAACAAACAAACAAACCCAACCAATCAACCAAAAAAAATTCAAAACAACAACCCCCCCAAAAAAACCAACCAACCAACCAAACAAGCAAACAAAACCCTCTTGGTAGTGTTGATAGATATGTTACATTAAAAAACCTGAACCCGACACATGGACTCCTAGCCTGGAGAGCCTTCCTAAAATATATACATGTACCCATATAAAAGGAGTTGAAGCAGAATATTCCTATAATAAAGGGAAAACACCCTTATTAGATACTATGCACTAGCAAATCAAAACCCCAGTGCCCAGAATGGTTTAACACTTTTGGAGTCCTTGGCCTGTAGAACCACATTGAACACCTCCAGACATTATAGGCTATTGTCATTGTTCCTGGTTGCACTCTAGAACTTGACAATAAGACCCTATAGCTGAATCCATCTTGTACTTGACTCAAAGAATGTGGAGAAAGCAAGGTGATACAGACTTGGAAACTTTGTCCCTACTGACTAGCTTTTATAGTTCTAGAAGTGCATACTACCAGAAGAGAAAAGTAATCAGCATTCTTCTTTCCTGAGAACTCTGAGAACTCTAATATCTGACCTGACAGGAAATGCCTATTGGTGCAAAAGTGACATAAATGTTTTGGGACTAACCAAATGCTTTTTAATTGGATTAAAGGCTCATGCCACAAGAGGGATGCCATACTTAGCACCACTTATGGGGACAAGAAACAGTAGCTAAATAGTCATAGACCCTGGTGGAGGTCTTACAGCGCTAAAGAGACTCAGGACTATTTTACCCACAGTTTGGTAAAAGTCTCAACGTTTACCTTTTGACAATGAGCAAGCTTCTAAATTATTCTTCATTTTTTTTTTAATCATACTTTCACTGTCTTTTTAAAGGACTCTGCTTAATGTTATGTAATCCCTTGATGTGTTAGATTTTAAATCTAGAATTTGATAGACTTAATTTAGAAATATTCATACTCAGTATAATATTTGTAAATTACCAAGGAAGATTAGCCTAAGAATTGTATTTAAATAGCTTGTTTTTTTTTTTTTTTTTTTTTTTTTTTTTTTTTTTTTTTTT
>PVIH01004639.1:0-136535 GCA_004025045.1 Sigmodon hispidus
TTTCTGATCCCAAGCTGTTCGGTGGTTGTGGTTTGCTGATTGGGCATGTTTGGCTTTTTTTCTTGTTTGTTTGTTTAGAGACCACTAGTGAGTGAGTGCATCCCCTGCTTATCTCTCTGAGTTTGTGAGACTTCGCTCAGGAGGATATTCTCCAAATCCATCCATTTGCCTGTGAATTTTAGGATATCATTTTTTCTTACTGCTGAGTAGTATTCCATTGTGTAGATGTACCACAGTTTGTTAATCCATTCTTCAGTTGAGGGACATCTAGGTTGTTATCTATCAGTTTTGAATACTGTCTCAAACTACAGGCAAGGTTTTGAGGTATGTCTGGTCCCCTGCCTGCATCCACTGAATGTCTCACCCTCCTTCAGGGGTGGGATGTGCCCCCCTTTCTGGGTTAACCCACTTCTCTTTAAGAGGTGGCTCCTGGGGTCCAGAAGCCTTCCTTATTGGAACATAAAAGTCTTTACCTGTGGTTTTCACATGCTACTCCTGCTCTGAGCTCTCGCCCAGATCGGAGGTGGGAAGTAAGCAGGAATATTCCCTAATGGGATTTTTCCTGTGCTTGCAATAAAGCTGTGCTCTAGATAGAATGAAGAAAGGTGGAGGTGTAGGGAGCCTCCCAACTTTAGTGAGATCAGCTAACGACTGCTGAGGAAATATGGGGTTCTGGTTCAGAAGAGTGTGGGCAGAGTAGCAGGGAAACTGACTTCTCTCGCTGTAAGAAGCGGGTGTGCAGTCAGCATCTACTTCAGAGAGTGATGGGGAGGAGCTATGGAGGTGCCTCGCAAGTTTCTTACATTGGGCCTGACTCTTAGCAGTAATCATGATGATGACCGAGGCCTGAAGAGTGAGGGTCAGACCTATAGCACCTGAGACCCGTCACTCTGGCCACTTAAGGCTAAATGGGAAGGTGCAGAAATGCAGGCATGGAGACGTCTGGGTCCACAATTGTAACGGACCCAAGACAATGATGCCTGAAGCCACATGTGGGCCCAGTGTGAGGCACTGAGGCCTCCAAGGTCACTTCTGTGATTTCTGTCCCTTCTCTCAGAGGTGGTTGTGCTTACCTTGGTACTGGGCGCTGAAGCCACGCTGGCGGTGGTTACCATCCGATGTGAAGTGCAGTCGCAGCCAGTTCTTGCTGCTGATGACGGGGGCTGGCAGGCTGGCTCCAGTGAACCTGGGTGGACGGGACACAGAGCGGTCACAGAACAGAACATGGACTCTACTCACCACCTGTAGCCAGGGGTCAGTACCACCCCCTCTAGCAGCCCGGGGCCTGTGCAGCTGGAGGCATTTCTAGGAAAATTACACCCTCTATCCCTGATTCCCCAAATCCCACCAGATGCTCAGGTACTGAGACCACTGCATGGAGGCTAGAAGCCAAGTTGAGCGTCCTCTAGACACAATCCAATCATGTTGTACTGTATTTCCTGTTTTCTGGGTCTTTGATCTCTTTTTTCTGGACAGTGTAACCAATTCCCTTCCTCCTGCACTGTCCTGTCACCTCCCAGGACTCTAGGAAGTCCCTGAAATACCCCAGCCCTGGGAAATTCTTCCCAATCTTTTGGACTTAATCCCTAGGCCTTGGCTTAGGCTCAAATCAAGGCATCCCTACTGTGACCTTGCACCAGCACCAGACCTTTCTAAGTGAGAAGCACAGCCCCTGAGTCTGTGGGGCAAAGTGAGAGAATATCTGGGCACTAAGGATCTCCCAGAGCCTGGCACATCCCTGCCTGCCTACAGCGACTCCTTCCCTACCCTATAATATCAAAGAAGCCCACTCCAGTTAGAACTCGGCCAAGTCTCCCCCAAATCACCCCTCAACAAGAGGATGAGTAGGAAAGCAGTTGGGTTGGGTAGGGGTTGCACTGTATGACCTCAAGAAAGTCACTTAAACCCGGATACTCCGTGACCTGATCTATGGAGTAAGACTGTCACTATGGTGACAGACCCTCTTCAGGGCTGCAGAGACTCCACAAGATGATACTCTGCAAAACAGCCTGGTGTCCCCAACAACAACAACAAACTCTTGGAAATCACATCTGTCACTCATTCTCACCTTGGTGCTCAGAACCCAACGTGGCACTTGGATGCCAGAGTTCCAGTCTGAGAAACATTCCTTATGCAGGCAGTGGAGAAGCCAATAAAAAAGGGGGTGGTCCTGGAGGCTGATACTAACGGAGGCGGGGTCATAATCACTCACCCTCCTGGAGCGGAGGAAACAGGAAAAAATACCCCTAGTCATAGGGTAGTATGGCAAAAGCCTCTCTATCCAGATCTTCACCTGGTTTGTGAAAAATCCCAACAGGAAAAAACCAAGGACCAGCCAGGGCACTCTCTTTTGCCCTGAGTTTCTGCTGCTAGTGCTTCTGTTGATCTAATTGAAAAGTTGATAAGAGAAGGATGCTTGCCCCAGACAGGGGAAGGAGGAGAAGACAAGAGAGGGGGATCTGGAGGAGCAGACCCTAGAGAGCCAACAAAGTGGCTTTCTATGAGTATACATTAAACAAAAGATTAAGCAAGGAGACTGATAGCCTCTGAACTGAATTTTTACTATCATGAAATGCTGATGCACACAAAACTCTAGGAATATAACCCATAGTGCTTGGGCAGGAACTATTATAGAAACCAATTACTGTATTTCACCAGATCCCATTTAAAATAGTTTATTATAGGGTGAGTCATTTAAGTTTTCTAAGGAGCCTCAATTGGTATCTTGGGCTCCCCCACCCTAGGCCAAATTCAATTCCAGCTCACTGACAGAGCTCAGAGACTATTTACATACGGAAGTAGAACTAGGGAAAATTTACCTGAATAATTCAGAACCCATGGCTGCTTCTTAAAAATGGCAAGGGGGGAGCGGGTAGCCTAGCAGTCCAGAGTATAATTGGAAGTTGGGGCAGGGACCTTAGAAGCTCAGAGGTGAAGTGAAAGTTGATGCTCTTTCCTATGTATAGCTAGCTACCTCAGCCTAACCTGGCAGCTTCTAGATGTCCCATCACTACCAGGTTGTATGGTATGCTCTCCTGTCCTCCGTCCCTCCCTCCTGCTCTCTCTCTCTCTCTCTCTCTCTCTCTCTCTCTCTCTCTCTCCTCTTTCCTGTCTCCTCCTTCTCCCTCTTTCTTTCCCTCATCCCCCTCCCCCCCTCATTTCTCTATATGCTCAGCTCCGCCCCATGTCTTTCCAAGCATATGTGTTGAACATTGACGGTGTCCTTGGCTCTCTTACAGGTCTGAGGGCTTCAGTGACACGATTCTCATCACACTCCTATGGAGTGATGGTGCTGGCATTGGCTCAAAGCTTTTCACAGAACTACCATGACTCTGGACTCTTCTGGAATCTCATCCCACAGGAGGTTGAATCAGGAGGATTGCTGGGAGTTTGAGGCCAGCCTGTGCCTCACAGCAAGAGAACTTGGCTGCCAAAAATCAAAAAGTAAAAGCAACAAACAAAAAAAAATTCCTTTCTACGTCACCAGGTATAAAGATATTGGTAAACTTGCAGGCTGACGGCATAATGCTCCGGAGGAGTAGAAATAGAGTGTGGACTGTGAGTGTGGGTCAGGAGGGTAGACCATGGGCACGGCGAGTTGAGTGTTAGCATGGGCCATGAGTGAGCATCATGAGCAAGGTCTGTGAATGTGAACCGCAAATGTGGAAAACACAGAGCACTCTCATTCACTGGAACTCTGAGAAAGATGGATGTTTAGCGAGAGGAAGTGGATCTGTGGGAACCAGAGCCGGGTGGAGAGCTGTCCGTGGATCCTGCCTGTCTGTGAGGGAGGGTAATGGTCTGGATATAGGCTCTGTTAACCGTGCAAGAAGGTCACTTTTACCAGTGAACCAACACGTTGCATTCACATCTAGGAGTATGATTTTATATAAATGACCCCTTAACAGTGTTCATTAAAAAAAAAAAAAGGAAAGAAAGAAAGTAAAAAGAATCCCCAGTGGCTCCTGTCCTCAGAGCAAAGTCCACACGATGGACCTCCACGGCCTTCAGGAAAGGCCTCCTTCCCTGCTTCCAGCTCTTCTTGTCTCTTAATGCTCTATACACACGAACTCCTTGCTGTGAAAACCTGCCCAGGCCTGCTTCTGCCCCAGGACCTTTGCACATGACCAGTTCCCTCTGCCTGCCATGCTGGCTTTCCCTCTAGACCCCACCTGGTTCTCACAGCCTCAAGCTGTCAGGCAGGTGTCATATTCTCAGGGGATCCTTCCTCTTCCTGGCCAGTCTCCTGCCTGGCTTTCAGCCTGAGCATGTGCACATGGAGCGTGTGTACACACACAGAGCATTCTGTTACTAGTGACAAAGGAGAGCTTTGTCGGTTGGAAACAACACTGCTCTGAGCGTCTCCATCTTCATATTTGTGTTTTTATATTCTTTTCCACTGGGTCACTTGGCTACACAGAAGGGGAAAGATAGCTACTCAGCATCACACAGCACTTAATGGCGAGGTGAGATTATAACCTAGACCGGCTCACTCGGAGCCTGGGCACTCAGCCAGCAAGGCATTGTTACACACTCACAGCCGTGGAAGGAATGATCTAGGCTGACTTCCACCCTGTGTCTTCCTCCTCTCCTTCTGCCTGCCAGGATTCTCTTTACCTCCGTTCCCTCTTAGAATCATAATTAAAGGAAAGAAACACCAAAGGAGAGGCTTCCCCTTCAAACCTTTCTGTCCACATTAACTTCTCTCTGGGGGGCCCAGGGAATTCCAAGCTTGCCCAGTAAATCGCTACTGTGGTACTACATAAAATGTATTTAAGCAATTACACTGGAGGTTTTTTTTTTTTTTTTTTTTTTTTTTGGTAAATTGACTTCTGTTAAATGGGGCTTCATTAATGGAATCTGGCTTGGGGAGAATTAAAAAAATCACTCCCTTTAATGCCCACAGTTGATTAGAGGAGAGTGGCTTGGAGCAGACATCTCTGCAGAGGACGCTCAGCCTTGTTCCTGGAGCAGGAAGGTGGTTTGTAAACGCGTTCCTTCATGGAAGCTTCTCTTGCACGGTGTCCGCATTCTGAGAGAAGTCCCATTCAAATGGCAACAATGAGTCCCCGGAGACACAGGAGACTGATTTAAATGCCAGCATCCCTGAAAACGGCCAGTCCTAGGGGACTGTGTAACCAGCCACCAGGCATGCAGCAGGCATGTGAGAGAGAGCACTGTGTGTCATGAGGAGCTAAGCTTCCTAGATTGTGTGGCCCTCATCTCTGTGACACGCCCCTTACCTCATAATCACAGCATCTGGCATGAGCACCCATGGCCCCTTACATGGGCAGTAGTCTGAACCAGCGTAACCATGTGGGATTGTGGGGCTCCAGGGCTTTCTGTACCTTAGTCTCTAGCATAAGCCATTTCTTATACTGTGGCAGACCTGAGAAAGGGGTTGGAGGCACAGCCTATTTCACTTCTTCCCCACCACAGAGGACACTGTGACGTAAGCAAGCTAATCCTTCTGGAAAAGTCTCAGTGGAGGGACAGACCCAGCAGTTCCAGAGTTTAGCCCAGACTCTTATATGCCCCCCATGCCCACCCCAAGTTTCTGTCTCCACACAGGCTGTTCCTTCTACACAGAGTGTCTTCCTGTTGTCCCACCTGACTACCTGGCACGATGTCACCGGTTCTATAAGTCTGCCTGCTTAGTATGCCCCCTCTGCAGCATGGTCATACAGCGTGTGTCACTGTCCTAGGCCTACTGGCGTCTACTCATCTTTGGACCTGATGATCTTCCCCAGCTAGAAGTCAGGCTCCATGTGAGACAGGATGGGAACACTTTTTTTCATATCTGCAGCCAGACTGCAGGACGAATGAGTAACACAGAGTGTGGCTGGGGAGTGAGGCTCCTGCCTGCTTCTTGGATAAAGTTTCACACTCTGCTGAGTCACAGCCATGCCCATCCATTCATCTGCATACTGGTCATCGCTGCTGTGACAAAATATCATGCCACAGGAAGTGCCTTGCATTAGGGATGGGTTAGAGTGCTTGCTTAGCATGTGTGAATTCCTGGGTTCAATACTCCAGACCCTAGAAGATGGCTACAGTGGCACATAGCTATTAGAAAGTGGGGGTGTGGGACAAGGATCGGAAGGATCAAGATTATCCTTGGCTACATAGTGAGAGAGATTTGCAGAGTCATTTACTGTCTAGTCTTTACAAAGTCTGCTCACTCCCAGCACACAAGCCTCATTGTTGATGTCATTAGGTAAATTAAGGTTGAATTTCTAAGGAGGGAACCATAAACGGACAAGTATGTGCCTTAGACACTTCATTACCACGTGTATGACTTAAACATCCATGTAATTGCTGGTTAGCTTTGCACAGAAGCAAGCTTTCCCTGGCCACGAGCTTGTACTCCACGCTTAGTATCTCATATAAATCACTCAGTCAACACATATTGACTAATTGGCACTATGTCCCAAGTTCTTGACCTTGACCCAAGAGACCTAACTTTGAGGTGCTTGTGCCCTTCAAATTCTTTTCAGAGACCCCCACCCTTTCACGAAGTCTTTCAAGAGTATTCGATGGTGTTTCCATCGTGGCGACCGTATTTCCTTCCATGCTCATATCTCATCCTTTTATGTGATGTTTAATTTAAATCGCATAATTACAATAACAAATATGACTTGCACTGGGAGAGCTGGCAACAGACCCAACCGATTCTCAGAAAGTGCAAGGCTCAGCTGGAGGAAGAAGCCCAAGCATGGCAGTGGGAGGGCAGGGTGGGAGACAGCTGGCTGGCAGCCACAAGCAGCAGGCAAGAAAGAAACTCTGTCAGGGCTGTGAGAACACCAGAACACCGGTGTAGGGAGAGGGTGGGGGATTCATAGGGGTGCATGTGCATAGGGGTGTGTGTGTGTGTGTGTGTGTGTGTGTGTGTGTGTATGTAGGTCAACCTTGGGCGTTATTCCTTGGGAGCTATCCACCTTGTGTTTTGAATTTTTTTCTCTCATTGGCCTGGAATTCTCTAGCCAGTGGGTGCCAGGGTCTTCCTGTCTCTGCCTCTCCAGCTTTTAGGTCACAGGTATACTGACCACCATGCCTGACTTTTTCACTTGGGTTCTGAGGACTAAACTCAGGGGCTCATGTTTTACCTGCAAACATTTTTTTTTTTTTGCATTGTATGTATATGGGCTAAGGGTAATCGCTTACTCTCATTGGCTGGGGCTCTTTCCTAATTACATCCCCTCTGAAATCAGAAGAGGGACAATGATTAACTTATCTTAGATCAGATTCTAGAAGTCCTTTGGGGTAGTCTAGGCCTGATACCCACCTTTCATGAACCTCTGTGCTGGGTACTTTTATATCAACTCGCCACAAGCTAGAGTCATTCCAGAATTGGAAACTTCTGTCAGATTGTCCCGTGGGCAAGGCTGTGATGCATTTTCTTGGTTGATGGTTGCTGTGGAAGGGCCCAGCTCACTGTGTAAATCACTCCCCCTAGTCTGGCGGTTCTTGGTGCTATAATAAAGCAGGCTGAGCAAGCTAGTGAGCAGTGCTCCTTCATGACCTCTACATCAGTGCTGTGTACATCCTGGTTTTAAGTGCACTGCTCACTTGTGCCAGAAAGACATGGGTCACCACATTGATTCAGCCTGGCTTTGCCCCACCACCCTCACTCACTCAGCAGCTGCTGGAACCTTCCCAGGGGACTCTTCAGATGCAGACACCCCTAATCTGGTAGCAGTGGAGATTTTGACACTATGGGCAAATGTTTCTGTTTCCCTATAGCGGTTCCATAAACTGCACAAAGAAGTAGAACTTCACTGTTCAGCTGATGGTTAGCTCCAGAGAGGCCCCCAGCTGCACCAGGCAAATATTTTTCCTTCAGATTTGTGGCTCCCTGGAGGATAGATATATCTAAGCCTGGAGCATGGAGGAACAAGGCCCCGGGCTGGGTCTGTGGCTGGGGAAGAGAGCTTTGCCCTTGACATCTGGGTCCTGTCTTTTGGATGGCAGTATGGTAAGGTTTCAGGGGGCTGGAGGTAGTTGAAGGCTTCCAACTTCAGGCTCAAACATAAAGGACTGGTGCTTCCTGACTAACACATGATGTGTTCTGAGATGTTGAAGCGAATAAACTGAGATGCTACTGGGGCCGCTGCACCAGGGATCTGGGGAATGGGTCCTCAGATTTCGTAAGGATGATTCCCAGCCCTGCCCCCTTCGGTCTCCAATCTAAGTCATGTGGTTCCACTCTTCCCTAAGCACTGAAATCCTTCAAAGAATAGTCCGTGTCCCTCAACCCACAGCTCTGTAAATGGATGACCATATACATGTATTACATGACAATTATCAACAGACAATTGGATTGGGGTGACCATGTGACCTACGCTAGGCCAATCAGGTTCCTGGGGCCCTGGTTTGAGGTTGGTTGGTGGAAAGAAGTCAGTGCTCACTTAGCTGAAGAGAACTACTGCCCTGTTAGTTCTGTGGGAGATAGATGTGGTAGCAAATGTACCCCCTTATCTCTTCTTCCATTCCTCAAGCAGCTGTCCTTCCCTGCCCCATATACTTACAAAATGTCCCAGGCTATGTCCATTAGTTATCCTCTAGCCCTGTTCCAGGCTCCCTAGAATAGTGTCTCAGAGCAGACCATACCCTTACTAGCCTCTGGTCCCTCAGGATGCTATGCTCTATTCCCATCCAGAGCAGGGCAGACCTGAGATCCAGGCTGGTAGCCTTGATGCTCTGGAACATTCAAGCCTCTCATACCTGGCATGGCTCAGGGCTAGAAAGCAGACTTTCAGAGCTCAGCAACCATGACAGCCTCACAGATACCAACCCTTCTCTCTGCCCAGGCATCTGCTGTGGTGCTGGTGCCACTGGCTGATCCAGAACAGGTGCAAGAGAAGATGTTTCAGGGTGGGGCTGGGCTTGGGATCCAGTCAGGCCTGGACTTAAATACAGGTGCTGTTCTTTACTAGGTACACACGTAACCTCATTCCTTGGAGGCTCTGTTTCCTCACCAATGCCATGGGATTCCTCCGCATGGCTGTGCTCCCATGGACTGTAACACCAGGGACCATGCAGACACTGTAGGGTCCTCAGACAGGGAATGTGGGTGGTGCCTGAACAATGTACAAAGAACTGCACCTCCAGAGGACACGGGATTGGTTAACCAGATCTTGTTCCCTATAGGCTTCCAGGGCCAATGAGAAAGTTAGCTTCTGCTCTGGGAACTGAACAGAGCTAGGGTGGAAAGGAAAGGACCTCAGTATCCCCTCCCCCATGTAGTCTCCTTCTTCTCAGTCTTGTCTATCTTCCTCCTGCTCTGGAAGGCATGAATGAGAAAAAGAGGAGCCTGCCCCTTCCAGGGAGGGTGGACACACCTGTCTCATGGTGGCTTCCGACATACTTCTCTTGGAATAATCCCACAAAGGAAATGTTTGTAGATGGTTCCCAGGGGCAGCACCCACTCTTCCTGCCATTCCAATGTCATTCCATCACCCCTAGAACATGTCTCTGAAGCACAGCTGGATGATTGTGTTTCCTGGAGAATTACGGAGTCAGGGCTTTAGATCCTTTGTGTACACTGAGGCCAGCAAGGGGTCCTGGTGTGTCCTGGAGCTGGATTCTGTCCTCACTGCTGCACTGATCCTGTGACCTTCACTCTCTGTATCCACAGTCTCGTACTATGATAAGGGTCAAGATGTTGCTTAATGATGACAGTTAGGGAGAGCTTGCTGTTAAGAGGCCTCAGTGTATAATTAGGCCTCTAGGAAGGCCAAATCTCCTTGCAGCCAGAGAGCTTCCAGGGGTAAGGGGGTGTCAGAGTGGAAGCCATATGAGGAAGAGACTCCACACAGAGGTCCCTTAAGAAGTCTGCTGGTGATTTGGATTCATGTCTTTTAAATTCCTAGCTGGCCCATTCAGGGTAAGTAAAGTACCTGCAGTGGGCCTCAGTTTCCCCATTTGTTTAGTAACAATCATGACAACACTTACTTCACAGAACTGTTAAGGGGTAAGGTGAGATGCTGCACACTGGCACTCCCCACTCTGTGCCAAACACAGTGGGTCCAGGCACAAACGTGGGTGCTATGAGGGCCATGGTGTGCGAGGCATACACTACCTCTGTAACCAGCCAGGGTTGGGCTATCAACATGGCAAGACTGCAACAGACAGGGAGGAAGAGGGAGGGAACCAAAACCAGAGGAGAGGAGAGTTCCTGTCTCCACTTAAGCTGTTCCATCACACCTCTACAGGTTAGGGTTAGGGTTAGGGTTAGGGGATCCATCACATCACATCCGTATCCCTGCTATATACCCACCACACCTCTACAGGTTAGGGTTAGGGTTAGGGTTAGGGTATCCATCACATCACATCTGTATCCCTGCTATATATCCATCACACCTGTGTCCTTGCTATGTATCCCATCACATCACATCTGTATCCCTGCTATATATCCATCACACCTGTGTCCTTGCTATGTATCCCATCACATCACATCTGTATCCCTGCTATATATCCATCACACCTGTGTCCTTGCTATGTATCCCATCACATCACATCTGTATCCCTGCTATATACCCATCCCATCACATCTGTGTCCCTGCTATATATATCCCATCCCATCACATCTGTGTCCACGCTATGTATCATGTCCCATCACACCTCTGTACACACTATGTACTAAATGCTTTGAGCAGAAGAAATCCAGATCAGTCTGGAACAGAGGAGCAACCAGTAGCTTTTGTAACCAACCCACAAAAAAGCAGGTCTGCAGCTTGTTCAGAGATGTCCAGAGCTAGGAATTCAAATGCCACCAGCCTTGCTCTGCTGGCTAACTTCAAATGGCAGCTGATTGAGGCTGAACCACGGGCCACTAGGCAGTTCCTTGATTAACCCATTCCCCTTCAACACCAGAAAGAACACAGACATCTTCTGTATGGTAAACAGAAAAGGCCTACAACAGATCTCATGTCGTTTGCCTAGGCCATGTGCCCATTCCTTAGGACAGAGCATGGTTTCCAGGACTCTAGGACTAACATCAGAACAATTCTCCAAAAAGAGGGATGTACTTCAGAGATGCCAGGTGACAAAGGATGGCTACCATGGTTGGAAGGTCAGGGGATTGAATAAAATAGGATAGTTGCTAACCTTATGATTTGAGTGGCGTTGTTGGGACCTGTGATGGATCTCCTCTAATACATGGTCTACTTCCAGATCTGCCTTTCCAGAAGTGACCCCGGTCCGAATCTCACTATCATGTCTCCATTCTTGGACCTGATCATTTTCTATTTCCAGCAGGCCCTGGTGCCACATGCTCTTCCCTGGTCCTCTAAGGTTGGTTTTATACTTGAAGAACACACATTAAAACTCAGAAATCAACATTGCTACAGTACTGTCTGCCAGATGCCTTAATCCAGATGTTCTTGATATCTTCTAATGCCCTCTTAACTGCTTCCAACACGCCACCTGATATCTCTCCTCCCATCAAGTTGCCATATCACTTCAGTCTCATCCAAGGTATATTGGATTCCTTGTTTTGTCAAGACCTTGATGTCAATGAAACACCAATCATATGTATGTGATTTGGTCCAATGTTTTCTTAGGACTGGACCCAGGATGTGAGTGTAGGAGGAGGCCACCACTGAGGGCAATACTCTTATGGCATCATAGAAAGGGTGTGTGTGCTGGTGGTGTGCTGCTGAACCCTTGGACAGCTTGGTTGAGGCGGTGCCTGCCAGCCTCCTCTGCTATAAAGACACTGTTATCCTTTTCCCGACCCTGGCCCAACCTACACTATAGTAGAGGGCATGGTGCCAAATGCTTTTCCTCCTCTCGTTCCTCATTTTAAATCCTGGCTTTGTTGGTCCCCTATACTGCTTTTCATTGGCTTGTGCATCTGGGTTCATGTGTGTGAGCGCATGCGTATGTAGGGTAGAGGTCAACCTCCTCTGGTGATGTTCCTGATGCTCTCCACCTTGTCTTTTGACCCAGGGTCTCCCTCACTGGCTTGGGGCTTACTGATGCAGGTAGGTTAGCTGACCTAGGTCCAGTTTCTGTTTTGTTTCACATTGTGATGTGGGTTCTGGAAGCCAAACTGAGTTCCCTGTGTTTGCAAACACAGAGTCATCTCCTCAGCTCCATGGTTGCTTTTTAAAGACTTGACTGAAGTCACCTGCAGACAAGCAGAGGCAGCTTCCTGTCTAGCCCTACAATGGGAAGGAAAACAGCACCCTTCCATAGTATTCAATGATGCTTACATAAATTGATCTTTCTCAGAAACAGAAGCTGACACACATTATATACTTATGTTAATAAGCCATGACAAATTTATTATAGACTATAATCAAGAGGTCTAAAATAAATACTGGGCTCATATGACCAGACCAATGCCAGAAGATTTATAACTTTTAGCTTGTAACCTGTTTGTACAAATAAAGCTTTATTGGCACAGCCACAGTAATTTGTTTATGCACCATCTATGGTTACCTTTGAGCCAAAATGTCAGAGGTGAGTATTTGCAACAGAAGTCCTGCCATCCATGAAGCCTGAGTTCTTGATTATCTGGCTACTAGACCAATACCCTTGCCTAAAGGACATCTTGTAATTCAGGACATTAGATGCCCCTTTATAGGCTGGGCCCTTACCTCTCACAGGTACTGTCCTTGAAGGCCCTCTTAGGTTTCTAGGGACTGTGGGCCTCAAGGTCTCTAGAATATTCTACTTTTGAGTTGATGTCTATATGGTGCTTTGGTCAAGGTTTCAGCAGGAAACAGATGGTGACTCAAATTAGAATAATTTGAGAGTGCTTAATAAACAGACTATCCAAAAAGGTGAGGGGCAGGGTTCAGGAAGGTCCTGGGAGGTAGGGAGGTGACCGAGGACTCCGACTCAGTGACAACAGAACTGTCACCAGCCTAGGTAGGAGAAGACAGGACAGGGAGTGGTCTATGAACCTGGGAGGGAGGGAGGCTATTTGGAGAGGACTCATCACCATGGGAAAGACCTCTAGCACAGGGAGGTGACAGCTCCAGGTGACCTTAAGAGGGTAGAGCCTGGAACCAGGAATCTCCATTCCTGATCTCTTGAGGTTCCTCACTAACTAGTCATGTGAAATGGACGTTGGTGTGGCCAAGGTCATCTTCCTAATAGAACAGCCAGGGAAGAGCAAGTAGTGGAGCTTCACCACCAGCATACAACATTGACTTCAGAAGCAGGTAGCCTAAGTCAACACCTTTGCCAAAGCATTCTCCATCGCTTCTCCAAGTCTATAGTGTGGCCCTCACACTAACACATTTCCATCTTCTTTTTCTTCTGTGTCTGCTAGCATACAGATAGTTATCATGTGGGTGTTATCTGTCGGTGTGTATATGTGTGTGTGTCTCTGAACATGCCTGGGCAGTCTAGTTAATATGTGTAGACTAACTGAAGTTCTTCCTCACATCTCGTTTTCGATCAAGAAGACCAGTGCAACTTCAGCATACAGGCAGAATAAAGACCTAAGCTGATAAATGTCCCAGAGTAATATATCCTCATGGGTCAGTCTCCTCAGACACAAGAGAGAGAGAGAGAGAGAGAGAGAGAGAGAGAGAGAGAGGGAGGGAGGGAGGGAGGGAGGGAGAGAGAGAGAGAGAGAGAGAGAGAGAGAGAGAGAGAGCAGATCCTTCTGCTGGCATGGTATCTTATAGGTCACCTAGAGCAATGTCCTCTGCTAGTGAAAAACACAAGCTGTGGCTGAGATAGGATGCCTTTCCTTACCACAAGCCAACATTTGAACCCAGTCCTAGAGGTCTGATAATAGTTTCCTATTAGGATTTCGCTGCTAAAAGCATCTACATACTTCTGACCCTCAACCCATTGAACCCCAGGAAACAGCTTTTACAAGCCAAAAAAAAATCTCACATCTAGTCCTTCCCCAAAGTTTCCGGCATGGTGGCTCTAATCAAGTAGTCAACACTCAAGAGTCACTGTTGGTGCCTTGTTTGGGGGATGTTACAGGGTCCCCCGGGAACTGGAATCATTGATACAGACACCTGGACAAGGTTGAAAGCAACAAGCTGAATTTATTAAGGAAGAGACAAGCCTTATATACCCTTTCCCTGTCTCATTGGTCCAGGTCTTCTCTCACCAAGACTCCGCTTCTGTTGCCAGGGCCCTCAGATTGGCTCTCAGGAAGTAGTTTAAGTACATGCTCCCCATGCCTAGGCTGGTCTAGACTAGTTGGCCCTCAGGCCTGTGGAGGCCTCTAGGGCCTAGTTGCCCAACACTGCCTGTTGGTGGCTTTTTAACTTTCATCCTTTTTAATGTCAGAGAAGCTGTTTTCTTGACCGGTGCATGTGGCACTTCAGACTTCCACTGGATTTTTAGTCAATCCACTTGCACACAGAAGCCTGTTGGCCTTTACGACATTCCTTGGTTGCATGACGAGGGGAGTATTAACTTTTTCCCAAAAGAAGCCAATTTGCTGGGCTGTTACTTGTGTTCTGAACACTAACCCTTTTGAGGATGGTAAGGGGCCTCCCAAAGAGCTAAGAATTCATATTTTCAAGAATTCCAATGTAATTAAGAAACTCCCTGGTTCTCCTCCCTCCTTCCCTTGAAATATCTTCAGAGAAACGAAAGATTCCGAATCTGAGCCCAAGAGCTTGGGTTTTAAATTAGACAACTTTGTCCTGACAGGAACCGAGTCCCAGCTGTCATTCCTGATTATTTTTAGAGTTACTACTAAACCTTCCATGCAGCAGGCATTGCCACCGCTCAAGGCAAACAGAAAGCCTTCACATATTATCCTGACAGCTCCAGAGCCATCCACCCTTCTTGTGTTCATTATTTCTAGCCTGTGTGGAGGAAGAAGAGGTGGCATCCTGACAGTCTCATATAGAGACAGCTCTTCTTATGACCCACTGCAGGATGGGGACAGAAAGCCCCCAGAGGCTGTGCAAAGCCCACAGCCTCCAGAAAGCCAATGGGAAAGATTCCCAGAGCCAGTATCTTCTCTAATAAGGTTCAGATAAAACTCATCTTTCCTTAGAGGCAAAAAAAAAAAAAAGCCCCTGGAGCAACCAACCACTAAGAGGGGCCTACAACCAAATGACTGAGCTTGGCTGGCATTGGCCAGCTCAGGGATGACATCACAGTTTCCCTTCTTTGACCCAACAAAGCCACCAGCACTGAAAAGGCCGGACCCTGGCTGAGGCTCACACACAGAGAAAATTTCGCCGCAAGTAGAGCACCTTCTAGATTGCTCCTGGGGTGTGGAGACAGAAGTCTCTGCTATCCGAATTAGAGGGATCCAGAGAAAGAAATCATGGTTATATAAACATGGGAAAAGAAGTACAGCTAAGGCCCAAGGTGAATGTCTCTTCTTACATCCACTTTATGCTGAATTACAGGAACAAATTCAAGGAGCAACAGCCAAATGCCTACCTTGGCTTTAAAGAGTTCTCTAGAAAGTGTTCAGAAAAATGGAGATCCATCTCAAAGCATGAAAAGGCGAAGTATGAAGCCCTGGCCAAGCTCGACAAAGCCCGATACCAGGAAGAAATGATGAATTACATGGGGAAGAGAAGGAAAAGAAGAAAGAGGGACCCACAGGCACCCCGGCAGCCTCCATCATCCTTCCTGCTCTTCTCTGTCGATCACTATCCCCAGCTGAAGCAAGAGAACCCCAACTGGTCAGTTGTGCAGGTGGCCAAAGCCACAGGAAAGATGTGGGCCACAACATCAAATGCCGACAAGCAACCCTATGAAGAGAAGGCTGCGCGTTTGCGAGCAAAGTATTTCGAGGAACTGGAGACCTACCGCAGTCAACGCCAGGGCAGGAAGAGGAATTTCCGGGGATCAGCCAGGACCAGTTTGAGAAAATAAAATGTCATTGAACTGGCTTTCAGACCCTGGTGTCCTGTGTGATTAGAGTGCGCCTTTTGCTGTGGAAGTGAGTGGTTTGTTTTGAGGTCCAGCTGGAGATTCTGGAGGTTCTGGGGAGGGTGGCTTGCTTTCAGAGACAGAGCTGCAGGGTCCAATCACCTGGGGTTGGCAGGTGAGGAGCATGTGTTTGGGCATGGGAGCTTCCTTGGGTTATAATCATAGGGAATTATGGTTCTGGTATGGCAGATGATAGGTCAGGATCTTAGGCCAAGCTCACTCCATCCTAGGCAGCAGCAAGCTGGATTTGGAAGCCAGAATAGCCCCAGCCTTCAGGTAGTTGTGGTATCCTGGCTTGGGTACCCCTAGAATGAGACGGGGGGCTGAATTTGATTACCTGGTGCCCATTCCTCTTCCTCTAGGCCACACAGCTTCTTTTGTGACCAAAGCATGATGACTGCCAAACAGACTGAGATAGTGCTGTCTGTCCAGGACACCATTTTAATTTTCATCTCTACACAAACTCTACGTTTAGAATCAGGTGATTCCCTTTTACCCAAGTTTGGGTTCCTACAGTTCAGGCTCCTGCCCTGTGTGAGAAGGTTAAAGCATAAAACAGCACCAGGAGGTCTGATGAACTGGGTAGAGGAGGGGACAAGGGCAGCCCTGAAGTTCTCATTAGAGAACCCCACCCCATGGCTTACAGCTGGTACTTCAGCTTGGCTCTGCTTCCCCTCTGTGTTCTCAGGAGACATCCTCGTTTTCTGCTTCACTGAAAAGACAGATCATCAGAATTAAGTGCTCTCCATTTTCTTAAAATGCAACCCACACTCATCGCTCCTGCTTTGTGGTTCCTAGGAAGCCACATCCTCATCTGAAGTGGGGTACAGCACCTGCCTTATGAGTTAGCTTTGTGACTAAATGAGGCAGCACAGTCCCAAATACGTGATAGGTGGCATTGCTTCTAATCAATGGTACTCTATCTTGCTAATTTGCCTAGAAAGTTTCCTTGCTGTAGGACTGAAGTAAGCAGGCCAAGGAACAGTGAGACCTGAGGGGATGTTAAGCTAACACGAAAAGTTGTCTTACACAAGGGACTGGACGCTGTGGCAACCAAACCAACATCTATGGATCCCCATAGCTGAGTCATGTGACAACCCAACCATGGCTTGAAAGGCTGTGGCCTTGTGGAGCCTCAAAAGATGGATGCAAGTCTAAAGCTGAAGATATTTATCACAGGATTATCCTCCTCTTCAGAAAGTTCATGACTGATGAGTCTCCACAGGCAGCAGATGATTAAAGTGTATAAATGTGTTAAGAGATGGCTCAATGGATGCCTGCTGCCATACTTCTAGAAGGCCTTGTTTCTCTGCCTATCTGCTACCCTCTTGTCTCCAGTCCTTTGTTACCAACTAACCCTTGAAATGTAGATTCAAATATCTTCCCCTCTGACCCAGATCATCCTACCCTTTAGTGACAGATGGTAGATGCCTGGTGGACAGTTGCATGAGAGAGACATCCATCACACTACTCTGGGACCTTTCTGGTTTCCTGTGTGGCCATAAGAGTTGGGTGGTCAAGTTGGAAGTGACAGCAGGATGCAGGGCCCCTCGTAAAAGAGAACCACATTAACTGGGAGGAGATGACTTCATTGGCTTCCAAAGACCATAATGTGATGACAGTGGAGGACATGGAGAGGAGAGGCGAGCCTACTTCTAACATGATGGGTGAGGAGTCAGGCAGTTCTGTGAGGCTTCCCTGCCCTTGAGAGACAGAGATGGAGACTCAGGTCCATGACTGTCTTCACAAGCAAATTCATCTCTGGTACCTCTCTCTGTGTTCACGGAGTCATTCATTTATTATTGGTCTATTAATATATATTTAAAAAACTTTCCTGTAACTTCTGGTACTAGGGACATATCAACAGAGGAAGAGATAGAAAAGCCAGCCAACACAAGAGTCAAGAGTCATCATAATGCTAGGTGATGACAGACAATGGCAGGTTGGGTAAGGGGGGCTCCCTCCCTCCCTCCCTCCCTTCTCTCTCTCTCTCTCTCTCTCTCTCTCTCTCTCTCTCTCTCTCTCTCTCTCTCGTAGGATAGAGGACAAGTCTTTAGTGATCAAATAATCAGGGCTCCTTTAACCATTCCAGCATCTATGTTTAAAGCACCTTTAAAGTCTTGAGTGGGGAAATCCTTCAGAGCAGCAGGACAGCTAGGAATAAGGGCCTAGGGCAGGAAGCAGGTGTGGCATATTAGAGGTGCCTTGTGTGAGAGGAAGTCTGGAAGGTGCTAGGCATCGAGAGTTCATATGAAATAGGAGCAGCGGGGACCATAGAGGCTTTCAGTGCAGTAGAGAGGAGCCGTGCGCTTCCATTTATGGTGTCTGTTATTGACCATTCTGGAATCTTCAGAGACTATCAAGTGCCAATCTCCCGTGATGGGAACAGGAAGAGGAGGCAAAGCCAGAAGATATGAGGCTAATAAACTCATGTTCCCCTCCAGGAGCAGAGATAATGAGGGGGCTCCATTTGGGAACTGCTTGAAGTGGCCACAGCTAAAAACCCAGTGTGTCAGCTGTGGTGACGCTCTGTCATTTGTTCTCTCCAGCATGGGGGCTGGCAGGCAGGCGTGGGGACTGGAGTATCCCCGAGAATGGGGTAGGGGTAGGGCAAGGGTTCAGCGCTGGCCCTACACCAGGCCCTCAGTCCTCCTACACTGTGCTCAGGTCTGCCTTCTGATCCATTCCTCGGTACTGAAGTAGACCCTCCTTTGCCTTCATCTGCCAATTGATTCTGTGCTGGAGAGGGAAATAAGTATATTTCATTTATTGGGTTTCCCTCAAATCCCAGCCGAGAAGTAGATCAGGATGCAGGGGAATGGATCGATGGGAGTTGTCACTCAAGCACACTGTGATCTTTCTGTTGGCTGCCCCTCCCCCCCCTAAGCTGTTTAGTGGGCTAAAGCTCCAGTTCTCCTGAGGCTAGAGACAGGGTGTGGTCACTAAGGTGAGGTCACAAGGGCAGGGGTGTCCCATTGTCTTGTCATGTGATTTCTTCTCACACTTCCACACATGATTAGGCCTTCAGGTAAGAAGCTCTGGTCCTTGTTGTAAATGGTGCTATAGGGGAGGGTGCTTGCTAATGGGAGTGGTAATGTTTGGTTTGGCCTGCTGGAGGGTAGTTTGAGAGTATCGCCCTAAGAAAGCAGAATCAGCCAAAAGGATCAGGAGACTTTAAGGCAGTCCTTGATCTTTGAGTTAGGGTACGGTGATAGAGAACTTCCTGTTAGAGCCCTGCCCCCACCCAACAGCTTTGCTGTCCTCATCCAGGGTTCCTATTCCAGGCTCTGCTGTGCAGACTTTTGGCTATGCTTCTAAGATTCTCCCCTTTAACAATGACATGTTTGCCTGGTCGCCTGTCACCTGTGGGATTCAGAAATGACATAATCAGGCCATGGCGGCCTTACCAGTCACACTGTCCCTGAGCTTCCAGAATGCTCTTAGTGGCCCCACCTCCTGACATTTGCAACCTATGTTCCCCTACCCTTCTAGTGTGGGCTGGATCTATGGACTCAAATGTTGGGTTGTCATTTTTGTATGCCCATGTGCATGTGTGGGGAAGCCAAAGGATAATGTCATTAATATCATTTTTCAGATGCTTAGAACACACACAGACACACACACAAACACACAGACACACACATCTTTTCCTGGCTAGAACTTGCCAACTGTTTACCTGTCTCTGGCCTGTCATGAGATTACAGGTGTGTCAATCTCCCTGGCTTTTTTTTATTTGGGTTCTGGGAATAAAAGGTAGACCCTTTACCTAACTGAGCTACTCCCTCCCCATCATTTTTTTAAAATATTGGGTATAAATCCTGAGACTTTACCTAGCTCTTTTTGCTAGCTTGAAGCACACTGACATATGGAAAACTGCCCCTGAAAGATGGCCATGAGGCAGTGCACAGAGGGTAGGCAGTAGTGGCACTCAGTGGGAACTGAGGATCCCAGCCTGGTCATCAAGGAACTGAATCCTTCCAGGAACTAAGAGAGAGACAGGAACTGGACTCCCTTCAGACAAGAACTGGGCTCTGTAGCCCCAAGGCCACCTGTTCTGTGGACCCAGCTTAGATGCCCCCAATTCCTGACACACAGAACCTAAGATGTTTCATGTTTCACACTCACACCATTAAGGCTTGAGGTCATCTGTTGACACCTGGAATATAGCAGATGAAGATTTGGGCATCAAGGTAAGTCAAGACACAGACCTATAAAGTGTGAGATAGTTTCCGAACAGGGCGTCTGTGAGGCAGGGGCCAGGAGTGCTTTGGGGGAGCCTGTTAGAGTTCAAATGTTCAGAGTCTAAAGGACACAAGCTCAGAGGAAGTGAGGCACATATATAGGAGCTGGAAGAGAGCTGTCCTGTGTGCAGCCAAGTTTAGTGATACTGTTGTCTGTGGTTTTGTAGCAAAAAGGCGTCGTCCAGGGTTAGATGAGATCCTCACACCATCCTTGGGAGGAAATCCCTGAATCAGAGAGGAACTAGGAACTTGTTCCTTTAAATGTTCTCTCTCCTGGGAGCAAATGATGTTAAACATTAGGAATGGGCTCTGGAGAGAGGTTTGGGGACAAGACGGGGTGGGAATGGTATAAGCCATTCCTGGAGACTCTTAGGGATCAGACTTTGCCTCAAGGATCCTACAGATCAAACAAGATGCACGATGGGACCTGTGGGAGTTGCCCCTTGGCTGTCTTAGCTGGAGCTCTGCTATAGTTGAGTCACTGGAACCAAGGCTCAAGGTTTTTACATTCATTATGTTCTTCAAGTGGTGCCAGGAGCCAGAGAGGTGGTATAGGGCACCTCTTAGGTTTTGTGCATCTAGAGTAGGAGTGCACCTTAGCTGGGTCCCAAGGTGCAGCAAAAGTGGTTTCCCAGGCTAAAGGGTCCCACTCTTTGTTCACAGACAATCCTAGTGTTGATGATGTCAGTGAGAGTTACAGGAGACCCAGGTTTCAAGAAAACTCTTACCAGAGAAAAGACTGATAGCTGGGACTGGGAGGGGCTGAGAAAGTGCAAACTTTATTAATAAACTGGTTAATTAATCAATACACTTTTTAAGTCTTGTAATCTATCTGGCCTCAAACCCACAGTGATCCTTCTGTCTCAGTCTGAGTGCTGAGATTACAGGAGCTAGTACTAGTACACCTGGCCCAGTACAACATTTAAAAGGGCTGTTGAATGAAGAACTAAGTCAGCACCAAACACACACTTTTAAGGAAAGCTGGCTTATGGGGAAGATTCCAGGGTTTGCTAAGGAGGAGCCCCGCATCATGGAGAGCTGCCCTAGGCTTTCAAATGGGATCAAGGAAACATCCACACTTTTCTGACTGGATTGTTCCGGGACTATGAATCCTCCATGCCCTGTCTTTCTCTTCCAAGCAGGAACGTTTGTAGTGTGACTCAGTACCATCCTAGGTTAAGACTTGGGGAAAGGGTCATATTTTTTGTTGTTCCAGTTTGAAAATCACCAAAGCCAAATGGTCAGCCTTCCAGAGTCTCTGCTTAAGGGATATACATGTACTGGACCAGATTCACATGAGGATGCCATCATGGGCTGGAATGTTGGGAACAAGAGACTGTTTTGCACATGGTAGAGACAGGGATCGGCAGGGACCAGAGGGCCGACTGTGGTCTGCAGCTTCCAAAGCGACTCCGAGTAACCTCTTCATGCCCCATCCTTCTCTGGCGCCATCCTTTTCCCCTTGTGTGTGGTGTGGACCACGAGACTCGCATCTAATGACTTGGATTCAGCAAAAGTAGTGAAATGTCACTTCTGATAGCAGGTTATATAGAAAAAACCGTGACTTCTGTCATTTTCTCTTTGGCTTGCTCTGATGAGCAGAGCGGCCTGTCAGAGCTGCCCTGTGAAAGGGAGCTGAGAGGTCTTCCATCAACAGCAACCGGAAGCTGCAGCCTGCACACCATTCAGAGAGGCCTGGTGAAGAGTCCTGATGAAGAGTCCTTGATCTGCCTTAGTTGGAATCTAAAGCCTGGAAATCCTACAAGGCCCCATCCAGGCCACAGGAGAATACCAAACAGCTAAGTTTGGGGATAGTAGGCAATAGATAACTGATACACCCAAACTGAGGTCCTGTAATATATTTCCCACTAGAAACATCACCCTAATTGACCCTCTAGATCTCAGGACCTGATACTCTAGCCTAGGGTCACCCTTCTATGCTTATTTATTTTGTATGAATGCGTGTGCACATGTGTCTTTGCATAACTGTACCACTGCATGCATGTGGAAGGGAGGCCAGAGGATAATTGTGGGGGTCAGTTCTCTTCATCATATGGATCCTGGGGATCCAACTCAGGCTGGCAGGTTTGGGGGCAAGTATCACCTGTTGATCCTTCTCACTCACCTCAGGATTATCCTTAATTTTAAGTCAGGGAGTATTCAGATTGTCCTAGGGGTCAGATATCACTTCCTCCAGGAAGCTCTTCCACTCCGACCTCCCACACCTTGTGCTCCCATAACAGACTTATAAGTCATCAGCAGCCATTGTAGAGGGCAGAGCAGCTGCAGCTACTGCTTGTCTCTTCCAGCTGGCGGAGGCAGGCAAGAGCCTCACCTCACTCATCTAGTGCCCTGAAACCTGATACAGTGCTTCCCACAGATTATAAATAATAATAAACTTGTTGATGTTCATGCCATGCTTGCTATTGTTTGCAACAATTTAATGTAATTATCTTAATAAGAAGACCTAGAAGGGTGGAGAACGTAGATGCAAGGCTATAATTCCAGCACTCAGGAGGCTAACAGGGGAAATAGTTGCCGAAAGTTCAAGGCCAGGGTGGTTGGCTGGATCACATAAGCAAATAAAACAAAGCAAAATCGGAATGAGGTAGGCACTTTATTGTATGCTTTTCAGTGTGTGTACTTATGCATGTGTGTGTGTATGTGACTGAGGCCAGAAGTGGACCACAATGTCTTCCTCAATTGTTTACCACCTTATGTTTTGAGTCAAGGTCCTACATAGTCAAGTCCTGCATAGGACTATCCTTCTGGTTACATATCTGCCATCTTCAGGAATTCAGCTGAGCCTGCTCACCAAAAATCATCCCAGCTGGGCTCCTCGACTGTTGATTCCCTCAGAAAGATAGGGATGGGAGGGTCATAGGACCTCACTTGAGTATCCAGCCACCCCCATCCCTCCTAACCAGTCGTATGCCCTACTTGTGCATGGCCTCCGTGTGTCTGGTAGGAGCTGTAATATATAAGCAAGAACACACTAGAGGAAGAGGCACCCTCTATGCAGCCCTGAGGAAACCACCATCCCTGCTGGGTTCCAATCTTTCATGGTGGTTGCTTGAAGGTCACCTATGCTTCTGACCACAACCTGTTAATCATTTTAAGTAAGCCTAATCAACCCAAAGGTTCCCCACAGAGAACTTTGGTAAAAATCTAACTCCAGTTTGTCACTGGGACCTTACAAGGAAGGGGTGGGTAGATGTTTCTAATAGATGTTACTCCTGTTCTCATCAAGGGTGGAAACTCTCACAACACAGGGTCTTTCACTGAAGCTGAAGCTCACAAATTTGACTAGGGGCTGGTAGCCCAGCAAATGGATCGTACCGTCTGCCTCCCCAGCACTGGAAATATAGGTATGCGCCACCATCATCCCCAGCTCCTTACATGGATGCTGGGGATCTGAATTCAGGTCCTCATCTTTGTATAGGAAGCACTTCCCAGGCTGAGCCATTTCCCTATCCCCCATGCTATTCTCAAGGGTTTAGAAATGGAACCCAAGGCTTTGGCCATGCCAGGCAAGTGTTGTACTACAATCTCGGTTGCAAGATATTTTAAACATTCCATTTTGCAGATGTGTAGGCATGGGATTATATGCTCAACTTCTGCTTTCTGGAGAGTGGTTGAGTAATGAGAGGTGGCATATTCTTCCTGTCCTGGTCCTCTGATTTCAGGACATCATTGCGAACACCAGAGTGAGGTTCCCCGTGTACCTGGACACACACTCTATGCTTGGCCGGTTACCTGATCTAGTCCTTGGTGCCCATGCAAGGAGGATTTGCTTGGCATTGCAAACACACCTCCTCCACCCTTTTTTCAGCAACACCTCTGGCTCACATCCTGTCATTATAAAGCACCCAGACTCCCTAATACACGTTAGAATGAACAGATGCTGCTCTGTATTTTTAATGCATTATCTGCAATTAGCAGCAGCAGTGAGCATGGAAGAAATCAGTGTTCCCCAAGGTTGCCCTTCTCTGCTACAGCTGCGAGTACATTCCTGCTAAAGAATCTGGCCAGACACCTCTATTCCACAATCCCTGCCAAGGGGGAAGGGATTTACATAGCATCCCTGTCCCCGATTCCCGCTCCATTCCACTGCTTATCCCTTCTGCCATTTCTCTCTGCTCCCTAAACACCCTGGCAGAATGTCCTCCAAGGGAACCTCAAAGATAGTGTTTCTGAATGCCCTTGGGGAAATAGGCTGGTCTGCTGGGGAAAGAGGCTGGTCTGCAGGGCAAAGCTGGGATCTGTGATATGTGAATGGAAAGTTCATAGAAAGGTTCAGGATTAAGGGGCAACCTGTAGGGACTTCAGTTGAGAAAGATGCTGTGGGAGAAAGATCCTGGGGTTGGGGTGTCGGTAAACAGACCTCTCACAAACCACTGACTACAAGCATCTGTGTGCTGCCTTCAAAGGCCTCGGCATTGTCCCATTGCATTCTAGATGTGTCTATGGACCCTTCCCCAGCTGAAGGCCTTCAGGAACCCAGTTAGGATGGGATAGCCTCTCACTGGCAGGGGGAGGGGAAGGGAAAGTTACATTACAGGAACCTGGTATAGCTAGGGAAGAAGGTGCACCTGTAAGAGCTGTGGTTGGAAAGCTTAGCTTTACCCTAACTCCAATGTGGTTGGAAGGCAGGTATAATTCTAATATTTCCTGAATTGAATCCAGGGGAACCAAAGCAAGACCAGAGCTGCATCTGTCAGAGGCAGAGGGGCAGCCATCATCTGCCTTCCCCGTGATGAGGAGAGGGGCAGTTAGACTGAGTTTATGTTTTGAATAATGTCCTTCTTTGCTCCTGCATTCAGATGATGCTAGAAAAGCTCTTAGGTTTGTCTTAATTACCCAGAGCCATTGAGTGGTCTCATCTGAGGGAGATGAGATTACTGAGGGACAACAGGAGATCCCCAGGGCAACTTGCAGGCACCTCGTGGCTCCAGTTCTACAAGGCCTGCAAGGGCTGGGAAACCACTGACTACTAAGTCTGCTGCTCTCATTTCTGGTGTCCTGTAGCAGCTTCAATAAAGACACAGAAGCATAGCCACATGGACCAGAGTGTCTGTACTCTCAAGACAGAAGTGCTATGAGATTCCAGTGATACCAATTCTCCAGTGGTACCAAGAAACAGCAGAGGGATGGTGGGAATGGGGGGGGGTGGCTAGTTACGAAAGGCACAGCTTAACCAAGACAGGAAGCAGTTGCTGCAGAGATGAGAAAAACCATGAGGCCTGGAGGCAGACTCTCTATCACAGAAACTGTCCCTGACACTGACCAGTGATGTGGCCCTGAGTAATTTACTGAGTGTGATAGATTCTGTTTTCTTTCCTGCCTAATGGGATCTAAAACTCTGCTTAAGGAGTTTATCTTGAGATAAAAATGAGAAGTGGGATGAGGTACCAAAGCAGTTCTAGGAACAGATACTACTTTGAGCATTCACTGCATGCCAGATGTGGTTCTAGCTACATCATACACAATGACTCATGTAACTCACATAACAGTCTCATCAAGCAGAGCCTGTGATCACCTCTGGCCAACTGCTGAAAATATGGAGGTGCAGAGAGTACATCACTTGCTTGAGGTCACACAGCTAACAAGTAGAGGAACCCAGACATTCTGGGTCCACACTCTCACTCCACTGCCCCCTGTGGTTTCCATGGGAATAATCCTCCCCTTGCAACAGCAAATCATAAACTTGCAGACCCTAGGTCATACTTTGATGGTGATTTAATGGTCCCAGAACGCCCCAGACCCCAGACTTTCTCTGGTTCAGAGAACATCCATTTCCTTGTAGAAGGTCAAAGCATTCTTGGTGTGACAGATGATATAGATTCAGGTCACTGCAATCAATAGATCAAATAAAACAGTATTGTGCTGTTGGGATAGCCACACCTATCAGTGGGTATTAAAGTTAGAGAAAGCACTGGAAAGTGAGTAACTGCTGAACTGAGAGGACCTGGACAAATGCTGTGATTGGCCTTTGACTGGCAAGAGTGCTGTATGGGCAGAAGGCAAACAGCCCCTGAGAGAGAAAATGGGTCAGACTGGTGGGTCTCCCTCAATCCTGTAACAACATGGAGCTGTCCAGAGTGTTGGGGCTCACACAGCACCTCCTCTTTCCAAGCTGTTGGGCTGGGTTCAGGGGTGACTCAAGTTCTAGATGAATGGGAGATGAAGGACTCCTGGAACTGTGGTCTCCTCTACACAGCCTCATGGGGGAGATGGGGGTCTGGAGCTCAAATCACATCGCAGGTCACTTTGCTGTTTGGTACAATCCCAGACTCATCACCATCAACCTCTTCTAGGCTCATCTGCTCTTAATTATATCTCTAAATCCCAGAGCATTACCACTCTGAGAACTGGGAGGTCTGGGCTACTTAGAGGATTCAGAATAATCACAAGGATTTTCTTCTGCAGACTTTCAGAGCCACATGACAACACAGTCATGTGAGGACACCTGAAGATGGCTCTCGAGGTCTCTTCACAGAGCACACTGGGTTATTATTTTGCATTATGTTGTTTACTTCAAAGAGGTTGATTCAGAGAGCGGTTTTCTCTATCACCTCCTGAGGGAGCTCAAAGGGAAATGAGTGTTTAGGCCAAAGTGGAAGCTAAGGGTTGCTGGCCCAGCCTAAGCCCTTTCTGAGGACTTTTCTTCCCCCTGAGGAGATGGATTTCTGCAGGTGGCCTTACACCTGCTGAGCGCATATGACTCTTCCTAGCATGAGCTGATTGGACAGGGCATGGACATTAACTGAGGAGAACTCAGATTCTCTCTCTTGGTGATTTGAATAAAAGATTCAGAAATGGGGGCTGGAGAGATGGCTCAGCGGTTAAGAGCACCCTCTGCTCTTCCAGAGGACCCGGGTTCGATTCTCAGCACCCACATGGCAGCTAACAACTGTCTGTAGTTCCAGTTCCAGGCAAACACCAAGGCAAATAAATAAATAAAGTTTTTAAAAAAAAAAAAAAAAAAAAAAAAAAAAAAAAAAAAAAAAAAAAAAAAAAAAAAAAAAAAAAAAAAAAAAAAAAAGATTCAGAAATGGCATCAGTTAATGCCTGGAGCTACAAAGTCAGGCAGACTCGGGCTGAAGTGACCATTTGGGATTATGTGCAAAGGGGAAGGGAAGAGTGTGATGATATATTGTATATTTAATAATGGTTGTCTGAAAATCAGAGGACAGAGCCAAACCGTGTAGGTCAGGGAGTGGTGACCCATGCCTTACCTTTAATCCCAGGCAAAGATCCACTTGGATCTCTGTGGGTTCAAGGGCAAACAGAGCCAGGCAGTGGTGGCACACATCTTTAATCCTAGCACTAGGAAAGTTGAAGGAGGAAGTGAGATGCTGGGCGGAGAAAGAGGAGGCAGGAGTTCTTCCCTTCAACTGTTCGTTCGCCCTGTGTGCTGAGGACTCAGATTCATTCAGTCTGAGGATTTGTGGAAACAGGATTTACCCTTTTCAGCCTGAGGAGTTGGATAGGTGAGAACTGGCTGTAGCTTGTTTCTCTTTGATATTTCAGCTTTTCCCCAATATCCAGCTCCAGGTTTTTATTATAATACCAAATAAAATTCATGCAACAGAAGAACCTGGGTAGAATCTAGGGTTGTTCTCTGGTACTTCTTGTCCTGTATAATTGTCTTACCTCTCCGCAGCCCTCTAAAGTCAGGGGTCATCCCATAAGGTCAAAGTCACATGAAGGTGAACATTGAGATAAACAATTCCTGCTCTGTTTTCTCAGACTGTCCATTCTGGGTGCTCACATATGAGATACACAGAAACAGCCTTACTTTTCATTCAATGAGTTAAGATGACTGAGGACTGTGGGAAACCTCCATGCAATGCCCTTCTTGCGATGGCCCCTCCCCTTGCCACTGACTTGAATCAGATGCCAACATAGACCTCCTCGGAGCCTCAAGCCTGTTGAGCAAGGCTGTCTGTGACCTCCCCAGCTTGACAGAAGGGTAGAGCAAAGGCCCTGCAGAGGAGCCATTGTTAGGATACAGAACAGCCACCTGCTCCTGCATTGATCCAACAGTGAGGGCTGAAAGCAGTCGACAGAGGCCCCAGGGAGCAGCGCCATCAGATGCACGTTTCTCATTGATCAGCCTACCTGCTGTCCAGACTGTGTGGGAAAGACTGAGAAGGTCAGAGCTGCAAAGGCACCTGAGGGGATCCCTGGGACAGCACAGAATCCTAGCAAATGGGACAATCCAGCCCCCACAAACACCACTGAGCTGTGACCTTCTCACCTCAATCAAGAGGCTCCATTGTTTAGAGGACAGCCTTGTGGAGAGGAGCTGGTGTTTTGAATCCTTGTGGTTAATGTGGGGAGGAAGGAGGGGCATACACACACACACACACACATGAGACTAAGTAGTACCACACCAGAAGCTCCTGGATAAAAGGAAAAGATACCTTCTTACCCTCAGAGTAGCAATGTGCACTCACTAGTTAGGACCTCCCTATTCCCTGTTCTGTGAGACCCAGTGTAGTGCAATCATAGACTCTGTTCAGCTTGGGAGCCTCAAAGACAGTGTGTGAGGGTATGGAGGTTCTTGAGATCCCAATGACTGCAGCTATTAGGATCCTGGCTTTTATCCACTGTCACTTAGCACATGTTCAAGAAAATCCATCCTGTCTCAGTGCCATGAGCCTCAAGAGACAGTTCAGAAGAAGGCCCCTCCCCTCTGGCCAAGTGGCATCAGCTGCCTGTTGTCCTATCTATAGTAGCATAATATATACCTCATGGAAGGAAACTCCTGCTTTTGAGAAGTAAGCCACTTCACCTGACTGTGACTGTGGCCCAAGTGACTACTGATCCACACTAGTCTCTCAATTCTCTTCAAGTCTCTGGTCCCTATTCCTGCCACCCCAGTGCTAGATGCCCATTGAACCTCACTCTGGGTAGCTGTGCTTTAGGTCCATCTCCCCAAGGGCTGGGGGTTTTCCCTCTCTATTTCTATCAACCCATTTCTAGTCCCATGAACATCTGAGTTATGTGCCCACCTGGTTCCCATAGCTTTGCCTCCTGAGACATAGGTGAGAGTATATCTTGGATGTACCTCATCTCCTTGGATGGTTGCCTTGGAGAACTGGTTTACCCCCAACGCGCACTGCTGTGGCACTGATTTAGAGGAAGAAAGAACTGGATTGGAATTCCATACTGACCACTGATCAACTGGGTGAGCTTAGGTGAGCTACCTGACCCTACCCTTTTAGAAAGGGGTGTTAACACTGCTTAACGTGATGAGAATTAAGAAAATGAGACCAGATGTGATAATGGCCATAGAGTCCAGCAAGGTGCCTCATACCTAACACTAATAAGTGAACATCCACCCAGGGCTTACACGATGACTTCAATTCAGTGCAATGTGCTTGCTTTGCAAGTATCACCTTATTTAATCTGCACAATAATCCTGTGATATCCCATTATCTCACGTTTTTGAGGCTTGAAAGGTTAAATAGGTTGCTCGGGCTTGATGGCTGGTCAGTGGTTGAACACACATTGGTTGGGACCTCATAGAAACCAAAGATTATGTTTTATCTAGTTCAATGTCATAGCATGACACCTACTAAATAGAAGGGCTTCAAAAGGTGTATATGGAGTGACTACAGGGCCCGAGTCGGGGTCTTCCTGCATAGCTGTGTTACATACACAGCTCTACCTACTTAATGGTTACCTTGTTCTTTTTCGTGGAGGGAGCTATACTGTGGTTCTTTCTCTGCTACAATATTCTTCTTCCTCTTAACATAGCTATTACTGGATCTTTAAAAAGATTTATTTATTTATTTGGGGGATAGTGCTTACACAAGCCATGGCATATGTGTGAAAGACAGAGAACAAGCTTTGGGTGCTGGTTCTCTCCTACTTTTTTGAGGCAGGGTCTCTCTTGTTTTGGTCACTGTGCTGAAACTTCCAAGATACATAGCTTTCAGCCCCCCCCTTTTCTTTTTCTCCATCATCATGCATGCCACCCATCTGGCTTCTTACATAGGTTCCAGTGATCAAACTGAAGTTATCAGGCTTGAAGCAATAGTACTTTCATGGCTGAGCCATGTCCCTGGCCCTGCTACAGAATTACTGGAACTGTTGATACATTCAAATTGTTGTCTCAACGAACACATGTCCTTACCACCTACTCTTTAATCAGAGATTAGGTCATTGCAATTTACAGATTCAGCACTTTGGACAGAGCAAGTGTGTGTGTGTGTGTGTGTGTGTGTGTGTGTGTGTGTGTGTGTGCACTAACATAGTTGATATTGGATCAGCATTCTAAAACTACTCTTTGCATTGAATGTGTGACCTATATGAGAAAATACTGCATTCCCCACTTGTAGCTCAGTAGTTCTGGCTCTTGGCTTCCTCCTCTGAGTCTATGAGATGAGGAGAGATTGCCATAAAGATTTTATGAGTCCAAGAGAAACATTACTCAAGCAGGATTTATTTCAAAGGTGTCATTCTGGAGCAGTGGCAATGCTGCTTAAAGGGGAAGCAGAGCTTGCATGAGTGAGATCCTCACAGTCGAGCAAAGTTCAAATGTTGCGGGCTAGCCTCTCGGTGTCTACCAGGTAAAGTTTGGTTTATGGCAACAGACTGCATGTCAAAATCTGCCAGCATTTCAAGGCTCATTTTGAATCCAATGAGAAATGAAAAGAGAGAGAAGCAGGGTATGTGTGTGAGAGAGAGATAATTCTAGGAATGTCTCTTTAAGGCTTCTGTACTTTCTGGGTGAGGAATGAGCTGGCAGTGCCCAGTCTGTGTCAGGTACCTGGCTGAGCACTGCAAAGCACACAGGCAATTTCCTGCCTGCAGAGCCCTCCTCGGCTGCTGGGAGAGACATGGACTCACCTGTAGCGAACAACCCAGCTAAAAGATGGTTGAGAGAGCAAAAGGATGGGATTGTGCCAGCTGGGAGTTAATTCTCGAGTTGTGTGGATGGTCATTGTATTTGGTCTAGCTGACAAACTCCTATATGCCCTCCAAGAATCATTTCCTAAAACTCCAAGATTATCTTTCATCCCGGGGTTCCCACAGACTGTTGGAGAAAGGAAAGTGGATGTGACAGATGTGACTTGAGTACTTCAAGGGATGCAGAGTGATCTCCAGGAAAAAGAGGTGGGGCCCGGAACCAATCAAGAAGACAAAGGGAGAGGCTGGAGCTGGATCCTGTAGCATGTGAGAAATATGCACAGACATGGCAACAGAAACCGCTCTGATACACCTACAGAAGAACAAGCAGTGTGGGGTGCTGAGGCATGGTGCATGGAGGGGTGTGTGGTGGGGGTATGTGTGAGGATGGTAGGAGGTTTTAGGGGCTTCAAGGGTGGGGTTGAGATGGGATAACAGTCTGAAACTCCACTTGGGAAGTTGGCACTACACCTGATAAGTAGTGGTAACTATCCAAATGCATTTTAAAGGCTGAGTTGGAGCCTGGAGCGGGAGTTCATTGCTTAGCATGGCTCTGCTTCCACCGACAGTGCTATGAAAAATAAATACATTTTGAACTTCTACTGTTTTTTTTCTATAGCTAAAAAGTAATATAATATAGTCACTGTAAAAATTCAAGACAATACAAAAGAATAGAGAGGGGGGAAAAGTCCATTAATACCCCTGTTTGAAACTAAGGATGCTAGTACTTTTATTGGCTTTCTCCTGTTTTACAACTATTATATGTGAATACATGTAACACTTTTAGTTTCGTCTATATATTCAGTTTTGTGCACCCGTTTTTCATTTTATATATGCTACGCATTTGCCACTTTTTCCTGAATATTAGTTGAAATTATCATTTTAATTGCCGTATGCTTTATCCTCCACATGTTTATTGAACCGTTAATGCTACACATAGACAGTTTCCTATTTCCCTTCATAATAAATAACACAGTGGTGAACATCTTCTACGTATCATTTCCCAGTAACCTCTTCCTAGTGCCTTGATATAAACTCCTAACAGTCTATGCACATTATACATTTTAATCACAACTGTGAAATTACCTCCCGAAAAGGTTGTGTCAATTTATAATCCCACCGATGGGGCACGAGGCTCAAATAGGTTAAATGAGTTGCCTAAGATTAAAGACTTGTGAGCGGAGGGCCTGGGATCCAACTCTGGCCCTGTCTCTGTGGGGAAAGGCAGGGTTTTTACGGAGCTGGGACTGAGTGGCTACAGGTAATTGAGTGTGGATGGTAGCAACTGACTCAGGGGAAGGTGGACGGTCTAACGAAGCAGCTTTAAAGGATGAGCTGTGGGTGGACAATACCTGTGATTTCATCCTTTCTCTACAGCTCCTGTTTCCACTCTCCACTGAGAAGTGATCAGACCAAAGAGAAGTAAGACATACTCACTTCTCTCCTGCCTGGGTTTCCTCAGGAGTCCCTGCATTGAGCTGGCATCTGTGGAAAGGGCTAAGGTACGACCTGCTCTCTGCATACTGCCCTGGGCTTGCTGAAGAGATTCACAGGGGACATGTGCTTCAAGCCATAAAGGAAAGAAAACCAGAAGTACCACCTGTTTCTCTGACTCAGTGGGCCCATGGAACTCTTGCAAGCCCCTTACTCTGAACTACTAGCTGAAATCACTGTGACAGAAGCAATCACATGGGTCAAAGGTCAGCATGGGACCAGATTGAGGGAGTCAAAGCTACTGTAATTGCTTATCTTAAATGTTCCAGAGCTGAAAGACAAATCAGAGTCACATATGCCACATACCCCTTCCAAGATTAGTTAGCTCAGCTTTGCGTGCATATATTTGTGTGTATGTGTTTGTGTGTGTATGCACATATATACATACATGTACAAGAGGAGGGCCAAGTATAACCTCCAGCACCATCCTTGTTTAGGCATCACCCCCCACCCTTTGGAGACAGTGCTTTCTCATTGACCTGGACCTCACCAGATGAGCTAGGTTGGCTGTCCAGAGAGCCTCGGGATCTGCCTATATCCGTTTTCCAAATGCTGAAGTTGAAAGCATGCATTACCATACCTTGCTTTTTTATATAAAGATTCAAGGAACTGAATTCAGATTCTCACACTTGTGTGGCAAGAACTTTGCCAAGTGAGTATCCTACCTCCTTCATAACATCCGGAAAATTAGTCTAATTGTGAGAAGAATCTTCATGTTGAGTCGGGGATGAGTTCCTGCGACTTCCCATTGGCTCAATTACTTGGGTCTAATGTTGGCTCCTACAGCCTTGGGTGGCCCACAGGCATATGTGGTTCAGTGTTGCTTGGGCCCCTTTGCTGTTCTGCTCACCAGCTGCTCAAGCCAAAAGCCAGTAGCCTGAATCCTGATTTCTTCCCCTCTTCCATCCCTCTGGCTTACTGGGTACAAGCTAAGGATGGCTCCATCTCGGACTCCTCCCCCTCTCAATCCCCATCCATACTATGTTGATCTAGAGCCTGCCACGGCTCACCTGAGCTCTGGAAACCAGCAGCTCCAGTCACTCTCACTCTGCCTCCCTCTGCCTTGTTCTCTCAAAGCAGCAAAGGTGATCTTTGGAAACTGCCAAGCTCATCAGGTCACTTCCCTGTGATAAACCCTTCAGTGGCTCCCTATTGCCCCCAGAATAAAACACAAATCATCCTCTTTCTACCCCTCCAGCTCACACCTCTTAGGTTTCTGCTACTTCCCCAGGCATGGAACCTGAGAACTCCACCGTCCTCCACAACCCTGACCTCACCAGCTTTCTTGGATTCCACAGCTTCGGACTTCTGCCTTTTCTCTGTAGAGTCTCCCTGTCTACTGCCTACAGCTAACTATGGACGGGAAAGAAGGAAGGGACAGTTAGAACTGACGCCCAATCCTGTGCGTTCTGACTATGTGCAGTGCACAGTGAGGGCATTATATTCAATTCCTTTGCTTTTAATTACCACAGTATCTCCACAGGGCACAGACCAGTGAGAAACTGAAGGTCTGGAAAGGTTAAGTAATTAGAGTAAGGCCATGCAACAACTCAAGGCATTCAGATGTTTGACCTCTGCGACCTATCAGCAAACGCCATCTGAAAACAAGCCTGGTTCACATCTATTTCCTGTGTTCTGTGCAGGGAAAGCTACTGAACCCAAACAGAAAGCCGTCCAAATCAGGAGTGCTCAGCCTGGCTTATGGGGAAGGCAACGTTATCTACCACAAGGTTATTAGGACAACAATGAACTTAAGCCACAGCCACTGTTCAAAAAACGCCCGTTTCCCAATTCAATTTAGTTGAATGCAGTCTCATTTAATTCAGTGTAGTTATTGAGTACTCACCACAGACTCTGTAAGGACTCTGAAATGCCCGGAGAGCAAAGTAAAGCCCCTCATGGGGAAGACCTGTATGCTCAGAGACAGGCTTAAGAACAAGAATTCCCTGGGCAGCTCTGGAGCTCTTGAGAGAATTAGCTCTTGCTAGTCCTTGGTCAATGAGCAGCTAAGTAGAGCTGTGAGGTTTGTTTGTTGTTTGTTTGTTTGTTTCCCCCTCAGATTTCCTACAAGATATGCACACAAAGATACCCATCTATTACAGTACCCAGGATGTCTCCCCAAAGGTTCATTGCTGAATCTCCAGTTTTGGGGTCTACTGAGACATGGGGGAAAACTAATCAAAATACAGGATGAAAGTGGGTTCTTGAAGGAGATTCAGGGGTTTGGGCACCCTGCCTCCCTCCATCATTGCTTCCTGACTGCCATGTTCTAAGCACTTGAGCTCCAGGCATTCCCTCCCATGATGTCCTTTCCTGCCACAAGCACTGGATGACGTCACCAAGCAACCATCGACCAGATCTCTGAAATCATGAGCCCAAATACAACTAACTCCTTTTTTTTTTTTTTTTCACTTTTCATGGGTATTTTTTTCCACATCTGAGCAAAGCTGATGTGTCATCAGTGTGCTTTAATACTTATCTTTAGACATGACACGTGTAAAAGAAACAGGGACTGGCAAAGGTGCTGTTGACAAAGGATGTGACCCTAAACTTCTCAGATGAGACACCTTGAGCAAGCTATGTTTGCTTTCCGAGAGGTTCAGTTTTACCCAGAGAGAAGAATGGAAATGACTCCTGCCTCATATGAGCCTGGGAAAGTGGGGAGGTGCAGAGAAGGGGGGGACCCCAAGGGGTCAGTACAGTGTCAGGTATGGAGAATGCGCAGTTAGCCACAGTTAGTTCTGGATTGGTTAGCTTGAAATCACTTGGCAACTATACTTTCAATACCTAGCCTGGCCCCTGGTCCTTACAAAATCCCCTGGAACAATGCATGCATGAATGAAATGCATAATTCAGCACTAGTAGCCATTGGAGGGCCTCCGGAACCAAGCTGAAGCCTTGGATTCTATCATAGGGTTGGCAAGATTCGCTGAGGACATCCCAGACATAGTCCTAATCAGCTGGGGGCACTTGGCAGGCTCATACTCGGTTGCAATGTAGGAAGGACGTGAGAGCCATTCTGCAGACCAGTAGGAGATAGCTTCATGGGATAGTGTATCTGTACAAGGTCAAGGTCAGGTGCTGGGGTGCAGAGAAAGGGGACCATGGCAAGGTATTGATGCAGCAGAACTGGCATTAGGCAACTAATGCCCATGAAAGAAAGAACAACATTCTTGGCCTCTCTGGAGGGCCTGTCCATAGTTTTCTCTCCAGGATGTAAGGAACGGCTGCTGTTTTCACAGGTACAGAGAAGAGGTATAGCATGGAAGCTGAGTGGTCTGTACATAGACAGGTAGTCAAGACTGTGGCATCCTTCCACAGAGCAGGACTTTAAACTTACAGCTGAGGCCAGTAGTGTCTGCAAGAAAGGGCTTTCCCTCAGCAGATGGGCCTCAGTTAAGGACAGAAGTCAGTCCCAAATAGGGTTTTCAGGGGAAGGGGCCAAGCTAGTTAGGAAGTGAGAACCTCTGAAAACAGTCCAAAGGGAGGGGTTGTCTTTCTCATTTGCTTGCCGATCCTCTGTGCCAAACGCCATCACACAGCTCCCATTCAGCCTGTGGCCCAACTACAGAAGGAGCTCAGTGCACTTTTTACAAATAGACAAACAGAGGCTCAAGAGCTTCTTATGAAAATATGATCCAGAGACTGAAGAAATAGCTCTGTTGGTAAAGCATTTGTCTTGTAAACATGAAGACCTACTTCATCCCCAAAACTCATGTAAATAGAGACAGGTGTAATAGTGTGCACTTGCAATCCCAGGGGAGGTAGAGGTAGAAGTATCTCTGAGGCTCTATGGCTGGCAACCCTCGTCGTCTTGACAAATTTCAGGCTAGTGAGACCCTGTCTCATAAAATAGGATGTATGGCTCCTGGGGAATAATACATCTTTGAGCTCTGATCTCTGTAGTTAGATGTGTACCCACACACATGCACACACACACACACACACACACACACACACACACACACACACACAAACAAAAGTAAAAGAAAAAAGTCAGTGTTTCATGGGAGGAACTAGAATTCAGAATTTGAACCCAGCACCATGACTCCATATTCCTTGAGCTATATTTCACCTTTCAGTTTAGAAGTCTTGTTCCCATAGAGCAGCAGCAGTGGAAAATGATCAAATGCTTTTAGGAAGCAATTTGGCAATAAGAATCAAGAGTCTTAAAAAATATTCATTCTGGGAATCGTTCCTAAAGGAATGATCATAAATTCAAGGGGGAAAGCTTTATATATATATAAAAACTGTTCTTCACGGGAGTATTTATAACATGAACAATGAGAAACAGTCTAAATGTCCAGAGAAAAGAGAAATGGTTAAGTAAACTGTGATGCAGCCACTCGGCCGAGCACATGGGGACAAGGGTTTATTATAATAGAAAATGCTACTGTGGTGAGTTCAGCACAGCTGAGGCTTAGAATGCCATGCACTGTCTCCAGTGATGGAGTGGTCCTCGTGCTTACAACCAGAGTGTTTCTATTTGGGGTATTTCTCTCTCCAGTGTCCATCAGCTCCTTCCACACCAAATTGTTCCTGTGTGTGTGTGTGTGTGTGTAAGACAGTAATATGGAAAATAGGGTTTCTTGATTTATATTAAATGAGAATAAACTATCTCATCTATTTATTATCCTGCAATAGAGAACTCAGCAGGCACTGTACTTGCCTTTAAGTTCCTCTTATGACGAAATCTGGGAGAGGTTAAATCTCTCACTTCTTTTTGGAAGCACTGGGCATGGAGGGAGTCAAAAGCAAAAGAAAGAGGCTGTGGGAGGGCTTAGTTGGTTGAGTACCTGGTGTGTAAGGATGAAGGGGTGAGTTTGAGGATTTCTGTGGCTCATTGGCCAGCAAGTCTAACCAATTAGTGAACATCAGGCTCAGGGACAGACCCTGTCTCAAAATAATGTGGATAGGAGTACAAAGATAGCTGAGTGGTTAAGAGCACCGGCTGCTTGTGCAGAGGACATAGGTTCAATCCCCAGCATGCACATGACATCTGTAACTCCAGTTACACAGGACCCAATGCCCTCTTCCGATCCTGCAGGCATCATGCATACATGTGGTATTCATATATATATGCAGAAAAATTCTCATATATAATTTTTTAAAAAAACTTTATTTATTTATTTGCCTTGGTGTTTGCCTGCAACTGGGAACTGGAACTGCAGACAGTTGTGAACTGCCATGTGCATTCTGGGAATTGAACTCAGGTCCTCTGGAAGAGCAGCCAGTGCTCTTCACTGCTGAACCATCTCTCTAGCCCTCATATGTAATTTTTAATCTTAAAAAAATAAGGTAGAGTTGGTGAGGAAAAAAAATCTGAGACTAATGTGTGCATGCCACATGCATGTTCATACATACATACATATATATTTATATATACACGTATTGGCATGCACAGGTATACAACACTCTCATGTACATATCCTCACAGACATACACACACACACACACACACACACAAAGAGAAAGAGAGAGAGAGAGAGAGAGAGGGAGAGGGAGAGGGAGAGGGAGAGGGAGAGAGAGAGAGAGAGAACGAGCAAACAGACAAGGAAAAGAGCATATATGTTGGAAAGGATGAAACAAAATGGCATTCTTTGCAGCTAATATGATCGCCTAACCCAGAAAAACCCAAATAAGCAGCTTTAAATCTATTAGAGCTAATGAGAGTTCAGTTAGATGACAGGTTACAAAAGAAATATACAAAAATCAATACCTTTTTTCCCTTTTTTTTTAAACCAGCAACAAACAATTAGAAAATGTAATTGTAAAATGATCCTATTTCCCAGAACAAGAAACTCCCCCCACCCCCACACACAAAGCCACTCAGGAATAAACCTAACAAGCAATCACTAGACCTACATGATGAAAACTATAAATGCTTTATTAAAGATAGTTAAAAAAAAAAGTACCTGAAGTGAGGGGTTCACCTTAGTTCTGGGGTGGAAGACTCATCATCACAAAGAGCTCTTCCCAAGGCATTCTATACATCCCTTTTCTGGCAGAAAAGCTGGAAATCTCAGTCTGAAGCTGGCCAAGAAACAAATGCATATGGACCCCGCAGTGGGGTGTTTCCCCAGTAATAAAGAAAGAGGGCCCTTCCAAGGGGTTAGCTAAAATGAGAGTGCTGGAGAAAGAAACACACAGCGGGGTACCAAGGATGGTGAGTTGGAGAGGTGCTTGCTGTGCAAGTTTGGGGAGCTGAGTTTTTATCTCTAGTGCTCACATGAGGCTGGGTACCAGAGGAGGAGTCTGCAACCTCAGCCAGCACCGTAGGCAATGGGAAGCAGCAACAGGAGAATCGGCAAGGGCATGTGCCAGCATGCAGCACTATTTGCAAGAGAGTAGAGATTCTCACCTAACACAAAATCTGGAGTTTTATGTGATCCAATTGGGAGATGAGGTGTTCTGACACCTAAAATATCTTTTATGAGGGAGAACAAAGCAATGCTGTAAGACCAGCTACTGATCGACAGAACAATTGTTTTGTCAAAATATATAAAGAGCTCCTACAGATCAATAAGAAGCATACAAGCAAAAAAGCAGGGAGCGATTATCACTTGGCCATACTGGGAATAAAATAAAATTAAAAAAAAAATAAGCATAAACCCATGAGAGTGCTACACTCCTAGCTGTATGAATGGGGAATCAGGGGAGGTGATTCCATTATTTTCATTTTTTGCTTTTGTTACAGTCTGACTATGTGGCCCAGGCTGATGGCTGTGTACAAAAGGTCTTCTTGACACAGCTTCCTAAGTGGCTGTGGTCTGTAGGAGGAATGTTACTGTACCTGGCTGGAAGTGATATTATTTTTCACCCACTGAGATGAGCTAAAAAAAAAAATAACAAAACTTTACTTTGAGAGAGGAAGTAGAAAAATAGTCAGCCTCATACATAGTTTATGGGAAACCTCAAATTGACACAGCGCCTTTTTTTTTTTTTTAGTACATTTTGGCAGAATACAAATTTTAAAATAACATCTGCTTTGACCCAGAAATCCTACTTTAAGTTTTCCTCTAAGTATACCCAATGAACACCAAGACAAATGCCTGATGCTGCTAATTGCAGAGGGCTGCAGGCAAAGATGCATTATCAGGCTGCCCTTAAAAAACGAGTGTGCCCACTCCTTATGTAGCAAGGCTACATACCAACTAGTTACTAACTTATTGTTGGGGAGGGCAGTGTATGCTTCAAATTTTTCAGGAAGAGCACAAATTGCTTTTGAAATAGCATGTGAGTGTGCGTGCAATCCCCTCCCAATTCATTATTTAAATTAAAAACAAAGCAAAACCATGATTAGGGGAAGAAACCAGAATGTATACAAATGTCCCCTGTGATTGTTATTTATCTAGCATTTCTCTGTTTTCTGAATGTCCTTTGATGGTCAGACCGTATGTTTGCAATGGAAATAAATGACTGAAACCTTATTGCTTTTAAAGTTTTCCTTTTAGTTGGGAAATAGTTTAGTAAAAAATCATTGTTCTTTCCTTCAGTTTCTTCAGAGGGTGAAGGGGTGATTTTGAATGTAAAGCGTGGGGGGGGGACTGGCACCCTGGGGCGCTGGGCATTGACTTGAATGTACAGTGGAGGTGAATAATCAAAACTGGATGCTGAATGCAGCAAACGGCTCTGAAGAAAGAATTCACATTATCTCATTAAGAGTGATGAATGGGCCATCCCTCACATAAGAGCATGTGTGCAATGAATGGATGGTACTTTGTTACATGCTGCCACCTGCCCATCTACCATCTACCCATCAATGCAAATGTCTGGGTCATGTCTCTGCTCATGGTGATTAGAATGGCTGAGGAAGAGACTGAAATCAAAACAAAATAAAAAATTAGCCAAAAGACTGCATGGCAGGAAAATGGCTTGCTGTATGTATACTTTGTTCCTTGAGTACTATTTTGGGCTTTGCAGATGGGAGATGAGGTACTTGCTCAAGGTTGCCTCATGAGACCTCATTCATGTGGGTTGAGGTTCTGGGCTTCTCATTAATCTGTCCGGTGGAGAGGGGGAGGGGATTGAGTTGTGGATTGAAACAGGAGGATTCTCTCTCATCAACGTACTTCATGGAATAGCTGGACTAAACATGGACCCCCCTTTCCTTCTCTGGATTCTGAGATGTCTTTTGGTGGCTCTAAAGAGTAATGGAGGAAATGCTGGGGTGTGTTTAAATAAGGTGGGTGTCCCTACTTATCTATGTAGAAAGTCTTTGTGATTTCCCTATGGTGCCTGTGACTTCTGGAATAAGCCAAGTTCACTCAACCCACAGCCCCCGGAATGCAAACTTTTCAAAAAATATTTGAATGTTGACAGTAGACTCTCTTACATTTTGGTGGTAATTGGGGTGTGTGCATATGTGTTAGTGTCTGACCTAAATTCAGCAACATCATTTTGTGGCTTTTATACTCGAGGCTTCATGCAGTTGGTTTTTTGGATTTCAGTAGGTAACTGATGAAAGGACAACCCAGCCTTTCCCTGGGACCCTCAGGCCTAGGGATACTGGTCCCCAAAGCAGTCCTTTTGCTTGCTAAGGGTTGCTGAAGCAGCAGGAGACCCCAACATGCCCTCTTATCAGATCCTCTCCTCCTCCTGTCCTATGTGGTCTCTAGGGCTTACATCTATTAGTAGTGACGGGTGTGGGTGCTCAGAGTCATTGCTCCAAGCATTACTGGACCTCCAATGTCCTGTGTGCTTTCTGCAGGTTTCTGTGGGTCACTTAAGTTTTAGTTGCTCCCTGCGGCTGAGGCAAAGATGATCTCTTAGGTCATGTCTAGTGAGTCGAGTCCCACCACACAGTGGCTTTGCCTCGAGGCAGGCTGTGCTGGCAGATCATTCCCATGCTGCTCTCTCTTGTTAGCAACCTGCTTGGCATGTGTGACTTCTCAGAGGGGCCAGCTCACTGCCAGCTGTCAGCATCTGCAGCCTGGTGCCGGGGTGGTGGGGTGGGGATGGGGTGGTCTTGCCACAATCCAAGCCACGTAGCCCATGCACATAGCAGACAGGGAAGGAAGGATGGGAATTAAGCCCTGAGTAGCAGTTCATTCTGCGGCTTCCAGGAACTAGTGTCTAAGAACCCAGCCCCTGCAGTCCCTGGATGGCATGGCTCTAAAACTTACTGTAGGCTTGCTAGAGTTTCCCTGTGGGACTCTGTCCCCTGCAGCACTGTCCTGCTTTAATGTCAACTTTTCCTCCTCCAGATCATGTCCTGTCACTGCACCAGTATGACTTCCCATCACAATAAACTACTTGCACTTGAACCCCTGTCTTAGGTCTGTTTGGAGTATATGCTAGAGCCCTGGTGCCAGATAGGCAAGGGCTCTAGGGTCTAATCTATGATATATCAAGAAAGAGCACTTTCCTGGGACTCTCTGTTTATTTGATTGCCCATTGCTTCTCCATCCTCTGCATGGCTTCTCCTCAGGAGATGATACCTTTATATTCTACATGTTCCCAACCCCAAGAGGTTCTGTGTGTTTGTGTGTGTGTGTGTGTGTTGCATATACATGTGCATACATTGTGTACATGATAGTCACAATATGAACTCCTGTGCAGTATGTGTGCATGCATACATGTAGCAGTTACAACATTTACCCATATGTGATTAGAAAGGCATGGGCTTTCTCTATCTTGGGGCAGTAATCAGAATTCAAACTGGTCCAGTCTAGGCAACAGTAAGATCTCAGGTAGAGACAGATTGTCTGTCTCTTGGGTGAGATGACAAAGGTCTTGAGCTGCATCTTAAATTGAGGAAGTGTTGGATATGACAAGAGACTGCTTGGTAGCAATGGGGGCAGAGCCAGGACTGGGGCTGTGGAGAGAGGCTAAAGGACTTCTTGTTAAGCTTTGGTTTTTCTCTGTAGGGATCACATAGAGATAGTGTGGCCTGGTGGTATTGGCAGACAGGTAACCCTACTGAGTGTGATCTATATAAAAGGGAGCTGTAGTTCATTGGGGTTTGTAGACATGGGAGGGGGCTGCATCAGTATTGGATGTTGTGTGAGGAATCATTCATCATGTCCTTCTAGCTTACCAGGAAGGGATATCTGTAACCACAGTGCTGGAGTACCCAGGGTCTGATGTCCTCTCTCAGCTGGACCCCTGGGTACCTTGACACAGTGGGTGATGAGCTCCCATTGCCCCTCCCCACATGACACCCAGAAATCTCCTACATGTGATAGTTTCCCAGAGGGCAGGAGCCATGCTGGTCATGAGTACCAGGCTGAGTTCACTCTTGGTAAGTCCTAGGATGAAGCACTTTACATATTAATCAGGTTATGAATCTGAGCACATATCAGGGGATTGAAATATGTAGATTTTGATGATGAATTCATGCTCATCAGAAAACCAATGACTCATCCTAACTTCATTATCAGGAATTATTTGATGGGGGAATTGGCAGGGGGTGAGGGGGTGGGGAGAGGGAGTCGGAGGGAGAGAAGCTTGCTCTTGGTTCACAGCCCAGGCTGCCTTCACTTCTAGAAGCACATGATCACAGCAGGACATTTGGTCTCTGTGGTGCAGGGCCGAGTCCTGCACAGGGTCACACCTCAGAGTCTGCTTTAGAGTGAGCCTGCTACATTCACTGTTGCCTTACAGACATTCTGCCATAGTCAAACCTTGTTCATAGTTTCCTCATCTGGAGAATGAGGATTATGATTCTCAAGTGACAGAGCTTCTGGGGCCAGGCACCCCAAAGGGTGTGGAGTCAGCTGAGAATACTCAGAGACACTCTGAGAATGGCAAGAGGCACTTGCCATCTTAAGTAGATGTTTCTAGAAGGCATTGATGAGAATGTGAGCTTAGAGGCAGCAGCTGAAAGAGGCCGGGGACTGAGTTCTATGAATATGGAGGTCAAGAATGTTCTAATGGAGGAACAGTAACTGCAAAGGCCCTGGGGTGGGAAGACCATGTGTGTTATATAAGAAGCAGCTACAAGACTGGTGTGGCTGCAGTGGCGAGGTGCTGAGAGAATGAGAGGGAACGATGGAAAATGAGAGAGAAGAGAAAAGAGGAGGCAGAGGAATGGACAGAGGGGCAGAGGGCATAGGGCAAAGGTCGCAAGCCCCATGAAAGAACATACAGGAGTGGAAGCATTATTAAGAAAAGGGACCAGAAACTAAAGTGGTTCTTCTGTGTGGTAAACTGAGGCACAAGCAACAGGCAGCAGAGACATGCAGACAGGAAAGAGGCATGACATGATGCATGCTTCACAGGGATTCAGATCTTATTTAACAGGGGCACCTGCCTTGACCTTGTCATGCAAAGTCTGGCAAATGCTGGTCTAGGGAGAGGGTGGCAGGGGAAGGTGCGCGTGTACTCGGACAGCACAGGTGCCTCTGTGGCTCTAATTGCTGAGGGATGCTGGGACTCCTTTTCCTTATCTGTGGAATGTGGGACAATATCCTTTCAACAGAACTTTCTGGAAGCCTCAGCCTCTGGTTATTTCTCTAGATCTTCTCTTCCCTAAAACAAGTGGGTTGGGGCTGGTCTTCTTAGTGACACGATTACAAGTCTACAGATGGGTGTGTGTATCCCATGTCCAAGGTCGGAAGAGCCTGGGGCTGGAGGGTCTTGGGCTGAGGTCTAGACCAGCTCTCTCCTATCTGATAGTTCACTTCCTTTGGGAATCACAGAGAACGCTGCTGGATGACACACAGTGGGGGTTCCAGCCTCCAGTCACCCAGATGCCACCCGGTATGAGCTAATTCTTTTTTGACTGAAAAGAATGGAAAAGCTCATGTGCCCCCACCCCAGACTTATTTGAAGGAGACAAAACAAACTGATTTAAGCTCAACAAACACTTCATGTCCTCTGTGGGGGCTTGAAAGAGATGCATTTCCCCCACCCCATCCCCTCTTGATCTCTGGCATTTGAATACTTGGTCCCCAGCTGGTGGCTCTGTTTGGGGAAGGTCTTGTTGGAAGGGATGTACTGCTGGAGGCCAGCTTTGAGTGTTCAAAGATGCTTATCACTCCAGCTTTTTGCTTGCAGTTCAAGATATATGCAAATGGATGGTGGGTGGGAAGGAATATAGCTTCCGGGAAGCCCTCAGCTTCCTGTTTCTGCCACCTTTTGTGCCTGTGGACTCTAACCCACAGGAACTGTGAGCCCAATTAAACTCCTTTCTCTTACAAGTGGCCTTGGTCATGGTGTTCTTACACGACAATAGAAAAGTAACTAAGGCACTCTTCATGGAAAAGCAGCTTTCACATGCCATCCCATTTAAGCCCTCGGTGTGGGATGAGGACACCAAGATTTAGAAGTCAGCTCTTCCAAGGTCACAGATCTTGTAAGTGTTGAGTACAAAGGGGCCTCTGTAAAGGGTCTTTGACTCTAAGCCAACTTTTATTCTTATCTGTTGGGTTGAGGATTGCAGCACCTACTAGTAAGGGCTGTCAAAGAACTGCGTTCCCATCCAATGGCTACTTCTTTATAGTGTACAAATTTATCCGTGTATATATGTGTATGTTGCATGCATTTGAGTGTACAGGTCCTTGTGATTATGTGCATATGTAAAGGATGGAGAGGAAGATGCCGGAAGTCTTCCTTTAACATTCATCTTTCTGCATTGAGACAGGTCTCACTGGAAGGGAAGCGTTTGCTGGTTCAGCTGGACTAGCTGACCACTGAGTTCCTAGGATCTTCCTGTCTCAGTTTCTGCCCCCAGTGCTGGGCTTGCAGGCCTGTACAGCCATTCCTGGCTTTTAAGGTGGGTGCTGGGAATCTGTGTTCAGGTCCTCACGCTTGATCAACCAGTGCTCTGATCCTCTGGGCTATCACGCCAGCCTTTTATCCATTCACTCAGAATCCTCCTCCTGAGCCCTTGGTGGTAGATTTAAAGAGGATTAAGTTAAGGTTCAGAGAGGTGAGGCACCTTGCCCAGAGTCACACAGACACTCAGCATCATTTCCTGCTGCCTCACAGAATCAGTGATGGCCATTCTAAGCAAGTGTCCCACTCCCCAAATCCAGCATTCAGGCTACAGTGCCCACTTAAGGAATATGGAGTCACTATGATGCTCCAAAGAGACAAAGCATTGCAAATTGAATGGCAAACATCTATTTTCACATGTTGATGAAGATACAGCTGACATTGGGAGAGTGAATCGCTCCACAGAAACATAAGGCAAGCCATGCTCTTTGAAAAAAGAAAGAAAGAAAGAAAAAAAATCCACAACCAGAACTTGGAGTTATAGCTTAAGAAAAATAACAGCAGCTGACTATCACAGATAAAAATGCCCTTTTGCCTAATTGGATGTTTAATAAGGACTCCTAATTAATTCCCCTGAATGGAGAGGTTTTACACTGGTGTTATCTCAGCCCCCTTGCTGACAGGGCTGGTTATTTCTAGATACAGAATAATGAATCTTTTCCAGCCAGGCCAGGAGTCACTAGAGACTTGTCTACTTCCTTGTGAAGGTAATTATTCGCTAAGGTACCAGGGGGAGGTGGAGCTGGGGAAGGAGCTGGGTGTGGATAATTATAAGCAGAGGGGCTGGGGGGGGTGTTGAGGGAGCTAGGGAACCCACTGTTGGGCGGAGGTTGAAAAAAGATTGGCAACTGCACAGGGACCACTGTTGGAAGGGTAGATAGTACACCAATGTCTGGGATGTCATCTCTGTTCAGAGTGAGGCCTAAGGACACTTGCCCTCCTGTGAACAGCGTCATTTGATAGAGCTTGACAGTCTAATAATTGTGAGTCGATTGGGCTGCAAGCAGGAGTCAGGAAGCAAGCCTGTCTGCGACTCTTCTTGGCTGGGTCAAAGGCTGAGCTGTCACTGTCTGGGTACCCTTGTGGCACCACCAGGATGACATGAAATGAAATGGGTTATCTGGACAACTCAGGCCTCAGACCAGCAATGAGAATGATGTGGCTAAATGACACAGACCATTTGTCTATAGTGACAGGGCTCTCCTGAGCAGGAAGGCTGGCAGCAGCTGTCCCCAGCTGTCCAACACAGGCTATAGGGGCTTCCATCAGCCACAGCACAATAAGGAACCTTGGTGCAGAGGCAAAGGGGCTGAGGCAGGGGTTGTGGGTCTACAGATGCCTTCTCTGAACAGCCACAGACCTTTTGGATCCTGGTGGCAGAAAGAGAAAGAGGCTGGTGGCAAAGAAAGGTTCAAACTGTACTTCTAAAGCTTGGTAACCTTGAGGGCGTGACCTCAAGAAGTCTGTTCCACACAGTTGCTTAAATATGCAAAGAAAACAAGGAAGACAGGTAGGTGCCCCACAAACATGGCTCCCACTTTTTTCTCCCACAATCTTGGTTCCCAGAAATATCACCTTTGGGGGCAGAGATCTTGTTGGGGAAGGGAGGTGTGCAGCACTGTGTTCATATACAAACTTACACACATTTTGTAATACTAAGTCTCAAATCTAGCAATCAGGAAGAAGGCCTGCGATCTGCCACCTGCCCAATGAAACTGGGATAAAAGGTGTTCAGCATCTAGTGGGATTCATCCTGAGTCACGGCCATGGCTATTCAACCTTGACTTTCTCCCTGCAGCCCTTTAGGATCTTACCGAATGACTATGGGGTATTAGAACCACCTGGCATGGAGGGTCATCACTTCCTCCTGCTGTGGTTTCTGCCTTGCACCAGCTTGAAGCTGTATCCTTGACTCAGCAACCGCAGAGGCTGAGACTAGCGGCACCTTGAACCTGGACCGCATGCTGGGAGGCAGGGAATGGAGGAGGGGTGAGGGAGAGAGGCCAGTCCCTGTCCTATTGCTATGCAAGGTCTGAGGAAGGACACACAGGATGAAAAGTTGGGTTTGCCCAAAGTCCACTGTGCCAAATGAGTTCTTGTGAGGAGGCTACATGAGGCTCCAGAGGGCAAACTCACTGAGGACACTCAAATTGCTGGCAGCACACTTGGTACCAGAATCCACTGGGAAAACCATGCTCCTTCAGGCTGTCCTCGTAGGGGTCAAGACAGAAAAGTGAATTTGAGGACAGAGGAGAAGAGAGAGATGGGGACTGTAGATCCAGGTTCAGAGTCCAGAGATGGGGGTCCAGTTTGCTCCCAGCTTAGACCCTTAATTCTGTGTTTATCTCTTGGCATCTCAGACTGTCCTTTTGATGAAGATTGATGGGTTATTCTTTGGGAAGAGTTTTGAAGGTTAGAGGGTAATGTCCATGGGTTCTTAGCCTGGTGTCTCATCTGGTCACCCTTGTCACAACCTTTGCAGGTATGCTGAGGCAGGAGGAAGGCAAGAGGCCAGAGAGACAACACAGGACCTGCTCTGAGGGGAAGAGAGGACCCTGGACCAGCTGGGGTGGGATCTACTCAAAAGCCAGATGGGAAACTCAGGAAACCCAGCTGCTCAGCAGAGTGTGAGAGAAGGAGACTAAATCTCTATGGTTAGTCTTCTTTGTCTGTAAGATGGCCATGCTAATGTCTAACTCAAAAATGGCTGCAAAAACTCAATGGGATGAGATAAGGGTGACATTCAAAATATAAAACAGCCCCAATTCAGCCAGAGGCAATCAAAAAAATACTTGTCTGTTTTTAACTTTAAAATTAAATTTTATGTGTATTTATGGTATATACAATTATGCCTTAAGATATGTGTGTATGCAGTGTTTGTTATATGTGCATTGCGATGGTGGAGCCTTCTGGTCTATCCACCATCCCACAGAGTTAACTGTACCCTTGGTTTCCTGTGTGTCAGACAGACACAGAAAGATGTATGCTGATGATCTCACATGCAGAATCCCCCCAAATAGAGGAAAGCCATAATACAGATAAAGCACGCGCGCGCGCGCGCACACACACACACACACACACACACACACACACACAAGAAACACAAAAAAACTTGGTTTCTCAGATGGAAGGTTTGGAGCTAGGGAAAAGTATATCAGAGGGCAGATAGTAGAGTAGCTACTGTCTAAGTAAATGAGTGGCCACTGATAAATAGCATGCAGCCTACAGTTAATCACAGGGTTTATTTATATAGCGTTCATTTATCTTGAGGGTATTCCCACTGCCAAAGGGCTCTGAGACAAGGCCTGAGGATCCTGGTGCCATGTTTTCCTATTTGGTTATAGGAGAAAGAGCCTGCAAAGAGGTCATGGAGATGCTTTAGCTCACAGGGTTTCCCGCCAATCTTCATACCTGTTGACACAGGGACTCGGACTGTTCTGAGGGCTCACTGGTCCGGGGACAAATCTCTGCTCCAAAGAGCTGGTATTGGAAAGAGGATGTCTGAAAAGTGAAATGGCTCGTGACAGTTGACTTCATGAGTAAAGACAACTTCAGGAGTTCCTCCGAGGGCTGAGATGTTCTTGTTCACATGCCTATCCCGCAAACAGCAGCAACTGGCAGGCAGATCTGTAGAATGAGGTTTTTGGCCCTGTCTAGCCAGATGTCTAGACCCACCCGTGGCCATATTATTTTTAAATGACTTAGATGTTTATATTAATTTTATATTGTTTGGCCTATGTCTCAGGCATATTGTTAGCTAGTTCCTTTATCTTCATTTAACCCATTTTGATTAATCTGTCTTGTCACGTGGCCATCACTTACTTATCTTGTTACATGTTGATTTTTTTTTGTGGCTGGATCGTCTCTCTCTGACTTTACCCTCCCTCCTTCTACCTCTATTTTAATTTCTTTGCCTGTGGCATCTAGCATAAGCCAAAACAGTTTTTTTTTTTAATTTAAAGAATGATATTTATAAAAACCTCATTCTATACAAATCTATTTGTGAAATACATGAAGAAAGTCCACTAGGATTCATTTTAGGTCATATATGTGCTTGCTCAAACACATGAATAAGTCATAGCCAAACAGGTATGTCAAGCATATGCTGAGAAATTTAATAATGAATCCGATCATATGAAGACTGACTACTTCTCAATGGCTAAACCCACCATATTCCTTATTGCTCTGCAGGGGTTCCTCATAGGCTTAGGAACTCTCAAACTCCCACAAGAATATTAAAACAAACAAACAAACAAACAAACAAAAACTGCAGTCTGGGTCTGGAGAAGTAGAATGTGCATTGGCTCTTGCAGAGGATCCAAGTTCAGTTCCCAACACCCACATAGGGGTTTACAGTTACCCATTACCTCCTGTTCCAGGAGATCCAGCGCCATCTTCTGGCCTCTGAGGGCAATGCACCCACATGCATAGTCTCACACAGACACATACTGTTAAATAACAAATTAAAAAATACCATACCCAAGTGCTATTCTGAGAAGTTTAGGATTGTGAAGGCTGAGAAGGAGGAAAGGGATGGAAATCCACATTCTGAAATAGCAGCTAATATTCTGAGTGGGAAATTGCTAGAGGGAATTTGAGAAGTATGGTCAGTTCTAGAGAGTATTTTAGAAAGCAGAAGTACAATCAAGGGAGGTCTTTGGAAGATTTGGGGTCCCCAAAGCTGCAGTATTTGTCCACCCCTTCTCCCTGTATCCTGCCTGTCACCTAACAGTCAGGAGACAATGAGTTTCTGAAAGGGCTCACTCCCTCCTTCATAATCTCTGATGTGTTTTATCATGTCTTCCCCGGGCTGGATCAGGCCCAGGACCTCCACAGCAGTGCACACTGAGACCCACATTCTCACCCCAGGGCATTCCAACAGAGTGGCTGAGGGGTGTCACCTTCTTTCACTAATGCTTCTCATGGCATTCAGGGCTGCACACGGCTCATTCAGTCTGGCCCCTTCCTTGTGGCCCAGACTCTTAACATCGACATACCTCTCTGCTTTCTCTACATCGTACCTCAGCGATGGCTCAGTGACCCATGGAGAAAATGAGAGAAGATGAAGCTCCACACAGGCCTGGCTTTTGAGACAGGAGGTAATGCTTGAGGCTTGAAAGGGGCCCCCAGCGGTTATCAAGTTCATGGCTGACAATGGAAGTGTGTTCATCCTCCTGATTGCTTTTTTTCCTGTCTTCCTAAGGTTTGTAGGCAGGAGGCAAGGGGCACTTGAGGGAATCCTGGTGAGACAGGTAAATGGATTCCTCCCCAGGCCTGGGGTGCAGCAGTACATACTGCCCATTAAGCCTCTTACTTACTGCTAGCTAGGTGTGCTGGTCTAAGGGCTTGAGTCAAGAGTTGAAACTTATGGGGCTACAGAAAATGGTGTGAGGCGCCAGACAGCCATTTGCTTAGCAAACTGGCTAATTTTAACCTCTGCCTCGAAGACCAAAACTCTTTTGAAGGGAAAGAATAAAAAAGAAAGTGATATTTAACACATTTCTATTTCTGTACCAGAGAGAGTCTTTCTCTCTCTCTCTTTGGCTCTAAGTAGGAGATTAACTGATTTCTCAGTCAAAAGGTGGTGAGAAGAAATGGGAGAAGATTAAGAGAGAAAACAAACAACCCAGAGACCAGCCGTGGCTCCCATGGCCATCAGGCCTCTCCAGTCCTGCCCACCGCTGGGCTGTTACTGTGTTTTTAGGACTGGCCAATGACTTGCATGATTTAAGATCTTTCCTGGTGCTGATCAGCTTTCTCTGGACAAGCGGTTTGCTGATTAATTATTAATCAGACAGAGTTTAGGAGGAGTAATCAGCAAGAGTCAGTGCTAATTTGCAAATGTCCCCCAGGAAGGTGATTACTTAAAATACTTGGTTGGAGAGGCTCCATGTTAACCTTTGCAATTAGCCACGGGACACTGAGATCAGCTAGGCCTGGTCCTCAGGGCAAACCCCTACCCTGGAGTCCTACTAAGTGAAAGCCAGGACTTGGATTTTTCTTTTCTTCATTATTCTGAAGGCAGTTGGGATAGGGTTGGAGAGTATAGGAAAGATTAAAAAGATACAGATATATTAGTAAGCAAGAAAATACAAGGTATTGACAAAGGCCTGAAATAAAGCAAAATACTATAATAAACAGCTAGGGCCTGCTTGAGACATGTATGAAATGGAAAGACAGCCTGGGGAAGAGATGTTTAAAGTGAACTTAACATTTCAGAAGCAACAGGTCATTTAAATGAGTGTGTGTGTGTGTGTGTGTGTGTGTGTGTGTGTGTGTGTGAGAGAGAGAGAGAGAGAGAGAGAGAGAGAGAGAGAGAGAGAGAGAGAGCATGCTTTGAAGGAAGACTTTAAGATAGAAGGAACAGAAATAGAATCTTAAAGGCAGGAAGTAGGAAGAGGTCCAGAGACAGTTCTGGTGAGCACATGCACAGAAGGATGAAGGCAGATGTAGTTGGGCTGCCCTGAGGATGAGACAGACAGTGAGGAAGTCAGAGGGGTAGGCTAGGCTAGGTAGAACCTTGCTGTGGGATGAGACAGGAAGCCAAGATCCAAACTGATTTACAAACTAGAACACTTCCCTTGCTTCCTGGAGGATGAATTCTGGGAATGGGAGAATCGGGTCAGTGAGCGGCCCAAAGACACTGTTGGCAGAGAATGGGGCTGAGGGGTGTTATCCTTGGAGGTAGGCTGCTGTGGGAAGCCATGGGGAAGGGCAGGGGCGGAGCTGTTACAATAAGGAGGGAGGAGAAGCCCAAATAGTAAGAAACCATCAAAACCAGTAAAAGAAAGGAAAATCCAGAGGAGACACAGTGCATGATGGGATAGCGGCCTAAAAAGAAATGACATTCTGACACTGGTGAGCCTGGAAAACATTGTTCTAAACACAAAAGATCGTGGGTATGGTCTGCTTACATGAGATACCCAGCGCAGTTGGACTCAGAAGGACAGACAGAAGTGTAGTCACCACAGGCTGGAGCTTATCACTTAATGGCTATATAGATTCAGCCACGGTGGGGGGGGGGAGACAATGAAAGACAGGGTTGTTATCTGATGTCCTTAATACCATCAAATTGCATATTTAGTGAGAAAAAAAATGGCAAATTCCATGTAATACATATTTCACCACACTAAAAAAAGATGTCTACTTTGGATGTGTTCATTTTGAGATTCCTTTTAATATACATGGCTTGGAGAGTAAAATTTTAACTGAGAGCTACTGGCATAAAATGTTATTGAAAACTGACTTGTGAGGCCACCTGGAAGTGAGGGGAGATGGGAAAAGGGGGTTCTGGACCCTGTGGGATCTAAGTGCAAAGGCTGGGCAGACTCTGGGCAGTGAAGAAGAGAGAAAAGAACATGCCCAGGAATGGCCATGGTAGCAGACACATCGATTCCTGGTAGCCACGAGAAAGAGGCTGTCTTAGTTATGTCTTAGTTAGGGTTACTGCTGCTATGGGGAAATGCCATGACCAAAATGCAAGTTAGGAATGAGAGGGTTTATTTCACTAAACCTCTGTATCGCTGTTCATCATTGAAGGAAGTCAGGATATGACCTCAAACAGGGCTGGAACCTGGAGCAAGACTTAGTGCAGAGGCCACAGGGAAGTGCTGCTTACTGACTTGCTCTCCAAGGCTTGCTCGCTCTGCTTTCTTATGACCCCAGGACCACAGGCCCAAGGATGGCACCACCCGCCATGGGCTGGGCCTTCCCACATGAATCATTATAAAATGCCTCACAGGCTTGCCCAATCTTACAGAGATCAATTTTTCTCAATTGAGAATTCCCCCTCTCTGATGACACTAGCTTATGCTAAATATGTTGCCAGAAACCCACATCACATGGGGATGGATGAGTGACCGTGGATTTGGCCACTTGGGGTCACTTGCAGTCTTAGTAAAGTCTGTTTTAGTGACCATGTTGGGCACAAGGAAGGAAGAGAATGGTCTTGGCACTTGGGGTAGTTGAGGAACTGTGTGGTAACTGAGTGGGGGAGAGAAACAGGAAATTTTATGGGTATCTTTTCAGAGTTTTAGGAAGGAGATACTAGAACATGGCTGTGTGCTGTTAGTTGTATTCTGAGTGCTCAAGGGATAAGGAAATAGAGGATGCAGGAAAGAGAAGGTGTCTCTAGCAGGGATGTCTGGAGAAATGAGCCCAGACACAGGGAGAGGCTGGTTTGGGACAGGAGCGGAAGATCAACTGTGGAGACACTGGGCATGTCAGAGGTCGCTTCGCCAAGCATTTTATCTGCTCATCCACATTTCTTAGCTTTCTCAGAGCTAATATGAACCATGTGATAATATCCAACCAATGAAAAAGGAGCCAGAGGTAAAGCATCTCATATCTGGCTTAGGATAGTTAAAAGCCTGTGCTGGATTCTTAACTCATTTTCTCTGCCATGCGACTAGAGAAGGTCACATATTCCAGATAGTGCAGCCACCAGATGGGGGAACCCTCTTGAGACTGGTTACTTGCATGATTCTGAAAAGCAGACACTTCATCAAGCAAGAACTATTCCTTAGTGGTATTACATGACTGAGTGTTAGAGTCGACGGCTTTTTCTTCTTAAAGTTTATTTTATGTGTGTGGGTGCTCCATCTGCATATATTTCTATGCAACACAAGTGGACCTGGTGTCTATTAAGACCAGAAGAAGGCTTTGGATTCCCTGGGACTAGAGAAAACAGATGGCTGGGAGCTATCATGTGGGTGCTGAGTATTGAACATGGGTTCTCTAGAAGAGTGCCCTGGGTTGATGGTCTTCAAATTAGAGGGGAATCGAGGGATGAGGCTGGGGTGGTAAGCAAGGGCTAGTTAGGTCCAAATGGATATTATGTGTCTTATCAAGGTTTTGATTCTGTTCTGTTAGACAACAGAGAGTGATGGAGAGCTTTCGCCTGGGGCTCAGAATGTCAGAGCTGCATTTTAATTAAGCCATTCTGATGGCATGAGGGAGAATGAATTAGAGAAAGCCAAGATGCTGGGAGATCAGGAGGAAGGCTATTAGAACCACACAGAAAGGAAGATGATGGGCAGAGTAAGAGAGTGGTAGCTAGAGAAGAAAGGCAGATTGTAGGACATATGCTGGGTGAACTGAGCCCTTAACTGAACGTGGCTGGTGACTTGAGGGTGGAGTGGGAAAAGTTCCAGGGTCTGAGATAACTAGGAAGTGCCCAAAACTAATAAAGGAAACAAATCAGTCTTCATGCAGTCAATGATGGGTAGAGATGGGGTAAACTTGGTGAGAAACAATGGTGACATGTGGCTGGGGCAACATCCACCAAGTTATTGGCTCATCAGTTTGATATTCAGGGGGCAGGTAGGATAGGGATCAAGCTTTGGGTTTCAAAACAAACATATTGTGTCTGAAGCCTTGATGGATGGCAGGTAAGCTCACTCGGAGAAGATGTGTTCCTTGAACAGGGTGATAAGCAGAACTGGAGGCTTAAGGCAATCAGAAGAGAGACAGTTGGAAGGAAGGCATAGACAGGTCCAAGGAGGACCAGAAAGGAAGAAGCAGAGATATAGCTTTAAGGTAGAACACTTGCTTACATTTGCAAGGCTCTGGGTTCAGGAACGCATCCAACATAAAACAAAGGCAAAAATAAGAAAGAAGAGCCTGAAGGTAGAGAAAGGAGAAAATATCCAATATAAAATATCCAATATTAAGTGTTTTAAAAGGTCTTTCAAGATGGCATCTGAAATGACTTTTGGAGTCAGTCGTGGGTTTTGTTGAGGGAACGGGTGTCCTCGGATGATGGGTTCTGAGTACTAAGCTCAGGAAGGCTGAGGTTTGACGGGGAAGTAGAAGAGGGGAATGGCAGGCATCAGTGTCAGGGAACACAGTGTAGAGCACCCTTGAAGAGGCCTGAGCTAAGCTGTCTTTGGTAGCTCTTGCCTTTAATCCCATCACTTAAGAGCTTTGAAAACTAGAAGTAGCATAGCCTACACAGCACATCCCAGGACAGCCAGGCCTACAGGGAAACTCTTAAAATAAATAAATAAATAAAAAAGTGAAGTCTATTGGAGCCGTTTCACTCCCTGCTTTCTCAAATGACCCAGACTACAGAGCTGAACCATTCCAACACATTATCAAATGCCAGTTTTCTATGTGAATTCTGCTGCCTCTGTGAGTCTGTGAGTGCCACACTCTAGCCATTGGCTGGAGATGAACTGAGAGAAATGAAGTCTAGACTGAGAGAGAGGGAGAGAGAGAGAGAGAGAGAGAGAGAGAGAGAGAGCGCAACAATGCCAAGGACATCCTGGGAACCCAGAAAGAGAGTGCCATCATGGGGAGGCATTCTAGTAAACCAAAGATGGTAGGAGTGCACATTTGTGGTCAAAAACAGAAATGGAGACCTTGGACATCCCGTATGAATCAATGCTGTTCCAGAAGACAGGACTTTCCAGAACGCCCCCCCCCCCCAGCCTCCCAGGAAGGGCCCAGAACAATCCTTTCCATCTGCTTTGACTGTGCAGCCAGGCACCTGGCATCTCCTCGGGAGAGGTCGAGGACAACACCTTGTTGTCTGTGCCCTTCACAGCCCTGGCACAGGCCTCCTAGCAGATGAAATACTTAGTAAAAACCTGTTGCAAGTCATCAGAGCCATGGGGGGTGGGCCAGCTGCCCGACTTTGGCTTCCCATGCACAGGACTGTGAGCCCCAAGCTTCAGCAAAGCCCTGCCGTCTATGGCAGACATCATAGTCTTGAGCCCTGCTCACCCAGGAACCTTTTGTTCTCTTTCTGAAAGCATGTTCTCACCTGCAGAAGGAAGGAGAGAAAGCCACACCGCTCCTCTGCAGAATGTGGGAGCCGGGGCCTTGGCCCTCCAGACATGTGCATGCCAGCGGCCAGCTAGGGCACTAATCCTTTCCTATGGCTCGGCTATGGAGCTTGTAATGCTATTTCCAACTCCAAGAGATGCATGAGATGAGATTTTAAAAGGCTAGTTATTTATGGCCTGGCTCCTGATGGATACAACAGATGCAATTTCATGGGCTCCATCAGAAGCGAACAGTTTCTTGGTGTGGCTTAAAGCAGGCGATGTAACAGAGAAGGAGAGGCCGTGGGAGCATCACACACTAGGGCCAATGGCAGGATCCTAGGCCCGGCTTCAGTTAGTCTGCTTGCTCACTAGATCTCCAGGGGTTAGGCTCACCATCCCCATTGCTTTCTGGACATCTCTGATGGATTGGGACTTTGATCCTGTCTAGCTTCTGGCATTCAAGAAGGATAAAACCTTAGAAGACACATTTCAAACCTTGCATGAAGTTCAAAGGTAGCCAGGGCATGGTGATGGTTCCAAGGGCTCCTCCCCCCCAGCAGGAAGGCCTCAGCTTCCACCCTCCTCCTTAGTGATGTCACCCCTGACCCTTTTTTTCTTACCATGGGGTCATTGTTGCTCTCCTTTCTCATTCTGATCATTTCTGTTATGAGATTTCACGGGTGCCTGCTGTTCACGCTTCGATTATTTGGGGATCATAAGTCCCATAGAAGCATTGGCCTTGATTGTCTTCTCTACTACAGTGTTCCCAGAGCCATGCCCAATGTCAGACAAGGTGCAGGCCTAAGAGCAATGTGGAGATTGATAAAGATGTGATGGAAAGAGACTGGTCATAAAGATGGAGGTGGCCCATGACAGTGAGGGTAAAAATAAAAATGAGCTGTTGATTCTTCAGGGAAATCTGACACTGAATTTGGCTGGTATGACTGCTGAATTCATGGACCACTTTTATCCCAAAGTTCTGCTATCCAGAGCTACAAACAGCATGCAGTCTTATTTCCATCCTTGCTATAGACTTGGCGTCCTTATAATGCCTGTTTTATGCCAGAATGGCCAGCATGCACGACCTATCCCCTCCACCTTGGCCCCTCTTCTTCCCCTGTGCACCCAGTTCAGTGTGCGGTCCCCACAGTCTTTCATTCTGAGACATGGATGCCCCCCAACTCTTCTTCTCCATTCCGCATCCTTTCTGTTAGCCTTCAAGTCTCATATAGTCATGCAAGCCTCAAATTTACTCCATATCAGAGGACGCCCTTGAACTTCACGATCCTCCCACATCTACTTCCTGAGTGCTGGGATTAGAGGTGTGTATATCCATTTTATCTGAGACTAAGGATTGAGCCCCAAGCTTTCTACATGTCAGGCAAGTGCTCTGCTCACTGAATTGATACCTCAGTCCCAGATCTGATATATCTGTAATGTTCCTCGTTCCCCACCTCAGAGCTGCAGTGGTCTAGACAGGTCCCTCCCCAGTCTCCGTGCCTGCAAGCCAGTTTGACAGCTGCTTTCTGGGCCTTCAAGTTTGACCCCATTAAAATTCAGAGTATTCTAGCTCCTGTGCTTGAGGCTCTGAGTCGCTTTCTTTCCACGCTGAGAATCTCTCTGTGGACACAGGGCAAGGGTCTCCTGAGCCCAGAGCTCAGGTATTATCATCTTCCTGCACCACTCCTTGTACCTGCCTTACAGTGCCCCAACCCTCCTTCCTGCTCCAGGCTGTTGGCAAAACCTTATTCATTCTTTGGCTCAACATAAAACCCATCCCTGGGGGCACATTGCTCAGAGTCTCCGATGCAGTGCCGCCATTGTCATGAAGTTTGACATCTTTTTGAAGGACAGTCTTAATGTCCAACTTTCTACCCCCTAGGGTTAACATCCTTGGACTCTTCCCTACTTTCCTCCCAGCAGGAGGTCTGTAGTCATGTTACCTGACTCTGGCCAATGAGAATATCTCTGGGTTCCAGAGCACTGAGGGTGGGCATGTGGTATTGCCTTTGCAGGGTACCATCAAGAAATGCAGGGGTCATAGAGACAGCCCCCCAAAACATTACAGCCTATCACCATTGTTCTTGAGTGCTCTCTTGGATGCCTTCCAAACTTGATGCTAAGATGTTTGACTCATAAACCGCCAATAGCTTAAGCTAGGACTGACCTGGAAGCTGTATCCAGACTGGCTGACTTTCACAATGCTGGAAGGTGCTATGCATGCTATCGGAGAAAGAAAGATAGTTCCTAGTCTTACCCAGCTGTGAACCCTGCAAGCTATAGCAAAAGACTGACTTGTTAAGATAAATGTCCACTGGCAACAGAGGTAGCAATGTGATGGGAGTAACCAAACACTTCTAATTGGAGTTAAGGCCCACTTTACAAATAGAGAACGTATTCCTGGCACCATTAGTGGAGGAGTAAAGACCTGAAGCCAGCTAGCTCACAAGCCCTAGGGAAGAGCCTACCACCTTTCTTCTGCTAAATGGGCATAATATTAAATTGACTCTTAAAGATATATTGTTATAACCAGCGATGAGTGTATCTCTCCAACCCTCATCAGAGAAGCTTCTTGTAGGATGATGATTGAAACAGAAACCCACAACTGGTAACTGTGAAGAATAAGAGTGTGCCCTAAATGAAACATCTGTACCACACCTGCTGGCCCCAAGCTCAAGGGTCACTATGGAAGGGAGGTTGATTATAAGAGCCAGAGGCAGCGGTTGACTGCAGTAAAATCATGTTTTCTGGACACAGCAGGGCAGTTGCACATGTGAATGGATAGTGATCATGACATCATGAATGAGTCTGCATGCAACCAAGCCAGACAAAACCCTGGCATGGAGTGGGCAGGGAGTCAGGAAGTTCTATACCTGGCTGAGGAGTCCCTGGCTGGGAGAGGAGAAGTTCTTTTCTTTAGGGATGTGGCCCTTGCTGCAATAGGTGGCCCCATGCTCATGTGTACACTGGCCACACTAAATGGACTTTATGTATTAAGGGAGAAAAAAAGGGGAGAACACCTGAAATTGGGGGGAATAGAAGAGAGAGGGGTTGCGGGGTGTCTTGAGACAGACACATTAAGTGCAAGTATAAAATTTGGAATCAATAAAAGAATAAATAACAAGAAGACAGAACAGCACTATGTCCCGTTCCTACTAGGACAGTTAATAGAGGTGAGTGGAAGGGACATGTGGAAGGCATTTTTGCCTGCTCGTGAGGAAAGCCTGCCTGAAAATGAAATGAGTCCATAGGAGAGTGAATCAGAAGAAGGAGGGATGGCATTGCTTGTTTGCCTTGACCCAGCAGGAATTGAAGCTAACTCCTGGATTTTTTAGTGACAAAAGGCAACACATTTACTTTGTAGCTTAAGTCTGTTAAAAATGGAGTTTCAGTTCTCAAACTGAAAGAGTCCTAGCCATTGCATTTCTCTTTTTAGCCCCTGGGAGAACCTCTTTTATATGTCTTAGAAAAATACCTAACATATGATATTGTAAACCATTGAATAATATTCTCCTCCTGGTGCTAGCCATGAGCCCCAGGGTCCAGTACAGTGCATGGCTATTAGAAAAACATTTGTGGAGTGAATAAATAACTCTCTAGGACTCGGGCCTGTGTCTTTGTGTCCTCAGTATCTAGGAAAGCTTGGTTCATAGAAGGGTCTCAATAAATAGTAATGGAAAATAAATAGGAGTAACAAAGCATACAAATAATCAAAACTGGCTGTGAATGAACAAATAGGCAAATAGGTATTATAAGCAGACCCCACAGGCATGCTCTGTGTGCCTCTGACTCCGGCTGCTTCTAAATGGTCCCTTAGTGAAACACCCAGTCAAAAGTCGCTGAGATCAAATGGCTCCAGTATGTTTCAATTTCATGTGTGGAATGCCCAATAATTAAAAGGAAGTATTCCAGAGAGAGAGAGAGAGAGAGAGAGAGAGAGAGAGAGAGAGAGCTAGTGCTGCCCCAAAACATTGAAACCGACTGCCTTGAAAGAGGGACTAGAACTTTTATGTCCTTAACTAGTGAACAAAAGCAAGCAAAGGAAGGGGGACTCGGAGGGTAAGACTGGAGTCTGCAAAGCTCTGGGTCCCTAGAGTTGTCACATCTTGCTCTTTGTTCTTCAGAAAATGGACCTGGTGTGCTCTCCAGACCAGAAGTACTGCACCAGAGAGAAGCCCAACAGCAGTGCACATGTTCAATCCATTCTACAGCATGAACCCATTTTCAGTAAAGACTGAGGTTCAAAGGAGTCATTTACTATGTTTGGATTATGAAGCTACTTAAGGTCACGTGTATCTGACTCCTAGACTTGTCCTCTCCTTATCTAGACGGCCTGACGGAGCTTGAGGTCTAACCCAAGAGGGCTGCATTGAGATGATGCGGAAGGGGAGGATGAACAGGTCTAGCGGTCTCTCTGTGCCATCCCTGCAATGATTACTCCATTGGTGGAGAGGCCCTCTTTGTAGCCAGCTGGCAATAACTTCTCATCTCAACCTCCAGAGTCCTCCAGAGACCCAGTCACATATTAACAAAGTTTCTAACACCCCAAAACCCAGCCCTTTAACAATATCAGGCTCTCCTGAAGACAGCAATGCTGAGAAATTGATGGGAAGGTGTGGGGTCCATTAAGGGTCAGAGGTCAAGCCCAACTACTGGATAAGAGCAGAATATGCAGACAGCCTCCCACCATGCCAGCCAAAGAACATCTAGTGTGTGTGTGTATATGCCTATGTCCCTGTGAAGGGATAGGGGACTGGTTCAGTGGCACATATGTGCAGTGATATGGAGAGGGGTGTTGCACAAATTCTATTAGTCTTACAATAAAAATCCAGAGCCAGATATTGGGGCAAATGCTAAAAGATCAGAGAGACAGAGGAGCCAACCACAGTCACTTCTCACCTAGCCACTCCTTAGCCAAAAAGGTAGCTCCTGTCTCCACGAACCCTCAGACTGAATAGGGAAGTGAAGGCAACCGAAAAGCAGAAATGGAAGGGGCAAACCTTGTCTCCTCTCACCTTATAATTCTTTCTCTGCCCAGCCATCTCACTTCCTGTTTTAACATTTCTAGTGCTGGGATTAAAAGGGTGTGTGCTTCCCAAGTACTGGGAGCAGAAGTATGGGATCCCAAGTGCTGGGATTAAAGGGGTGTACCACTACCACCACAGCCTGCCTCTGTTTGGCCTTGAACTCACAGAGATCCAGAGGGATCTCTGCCTCGGCCTCCTGAGTGTGAGGATTAAAGGTGTGTGTCACTACTGCCTAACCTCTATGGCTGACTCTGTGGGTGGCTCTGTCCTCTGATCTTCAGGCAATCTTTAATGAAGACACAACGTATCATCACCACAGAGGTGTTCCTGGGTACTGTGGCAGCATATGCCTGACCAGCAGAGCAGACTGTGGTGGAATTATTCCAGCACAGCTGTTACTCATGGTCAATCCCCTGCTCACACACAATGAATGAAGGGTGAGAGGGTCTAAATCCCAAGACTCTCTAAACATGATGGCACAGCCCAGCTCAGGGCTCACAGTAGTAACAGCCATCTCCACAGCCGGTACTTGCAAATTCTAGAAGGCCAGTGGGAACCAGAAAGACCAAGTCCACCAAGACATTGCATCCTAATGGGTCTGAGGATGGGCTGCCTTGCTGTTTATCTGCCGTTCCCTCCCCCATCTTTCGATACATCACCTCGAGGTCATCTAGTGATGATTACCAGCTGCACTGATGCCTTTCCTCTGTTTTATGAACTCCTGTACTGAGAGGTGGCAGACTCACTTCTAAAATAGCCTTACTTGGTAAAACAGAAGATTGCAGACCATTCCTGCACCAGTCAGTCCAGAAAGCATCCCAATAAATGGAGCCCCTCAGGAGAACTCCACTGTTATTCTCACTCGGTGGAGGGAAGAAAGGAAACAGGTATTGTATGCTCCCTCCCCTCTGCATCCACAGCAACCTGCTGCTGGGAAAAGGGATAGTAGATATGCTATTTCAAAGAAATCTCATCTCCTTCGGAAGTAAAGAGATCCCCAGTCATTCATCTCTGTCTTCTAATAAGATCCAGAGTTCAAGAGCATAGCCTGGAATCTCATCTTTGCTCACAAAGCGGCCTTCCTAAACCAGCAGCATAGCTCTGCAAACCTTGAAAGAGAGGGGTAAGGGGAAAGGTTTCTTCTTCCCAAACTCCCCTCCTGAGCTCCATGCTTATTTTACCCTTGATTGCCAGGTTCATAGAAACTAAAATAACAAATGCATCCAACGGCACCTGTAACACTAGGCTTCTCAATAATTAGAATTCAATCTTCCGCCAAAGAGTTGAGAATGACCTTCCCAGTGATCTCCTCTGCAGAATGCCTTCCCCACTGGGTGACTTGAAGGAACAGACTGATTCTTTGAGATCTGTTTCCGGCCACAAGTTTGGGTAACATGTAGACTCACGGCTGGGAGAAGAAGCCATAGGAATCATTTGGTCTACAGGGTCAACTGAGTCAAGCAGGCCTGGGGTGGGAGGGGGCAGGTAAGGACCTCATCTTAGCATCTGGAAGCTGAAGCAAACCATGTCATAGTCTTAGCAGTGAGAGACAGACACTGTAGCCAGCTAGATACATACTCATGGGAAATCATCATTAAAAACATGCTATAGCTTCCTGAGAAGACAGGTTTTAAGTGGGGTTAACCCGGGCTACAACCCTAGCACTATGTGATACCAAGAAAATAGCAGACCCCCTCTACTTTCTGGAAAGGAAATTATGCAACTTACTTTATAGGGATCTTGTGAACACACAATAAAATTATAGCTATGAGGAACTTAGAACTGGCCTGGCACCTATGGGTAAAATGCTCAATAATTGCCACTTTCATCATTTTCTATTTTGGAGGAGTCTGTAATGATGCAAGAAAAATTTTTATGATTCTATGCTAAGTTAAAAATACATGAGTAGAGATATTCAGATACCATTTTATAATATTAAAATATATAAATAGCCAGCTAAGGGGAAGAGGCCAAAGGAGCACACATCACAATGTTAATCAGTACCCCCCACTTCTCTCTGTCTTTTCATATTTTCTCCAAGGAGCACAAAGATTCCATTTGCTTTAAGAAGAATGAGAATTTTACAAAATGAGGCTGGGGCTCCATGGTCTGCAGGCTAGATAGCTCAGGGGAACTCCAGCTCTTTGCCCCCACACTATTCAGAGGTACATTTAGAGAATACTCCCTCTCCCAGTTAGAATTAACATGCAACCTCCAAGGTGGAATTCTTTGCCCAATGGAGAGCACAGTCCTGTAGTGGGATGATGGTATGTTGTAAATATTTGTCCTGCCTATGGGTTTAATAAAAGTTGATTGGCCAAAGGCAGACAGGAAGTGTGGGCAGGGCTACCAGGCTAAGAAAACTTGGGAATATCTCAGAGCAGGGACAGACGAAGTTGCCAGAGCTTCCAGAGGACTCACAGGAAAGAAGCTGAAATGCCACTCTGAGAGACGGTATCGAGGCGCCGCATGGCTGAACAGTACCATGGGTTGAGTTAAGACTAAAGAGCTAGCAAGTTATATGCCTGGGCCCTGGGTCAATCAGAGTAAAATTAACACAAGCATCTGAGTGATTATTTGGGCCTAAGTTGCAGTGGGGCTGAGAGTGGGTCCGAACCTTGAGGCTAGGCCCGGAAAGTCTAGACCAGAAACCTCATACAACAGGATCCTCAAAGGATAGCATCTGACTAGGGTTTTCGCAAACATGATAACGGACATGCAGGAAGCACACGGTCAATAGCCCTTGGCTCTTCCTTACCTCCCAGCTCGCTCTTCCTGCCTGACCACAACCCCAATAACCACCTCATCTGTGTCCTTAAACATTTTCCTCCCCAGGTTCTCAAGCCCCTACTTCCCGCCTTTTCTAGAATATTCAGCAATGCCCTTCTGACCCCCTACCCCATGCCCTGAGCCCTCTCTGCCACAAAATCCACAAAGATGCCCATCCCAGACTGTCCTACATCTGGAAATTTCTCTGCTGGATCCTGATGCGCCACAAATATGCCTAGACATCCTCATCCTGATAACCGAGTGTCACAGTGTGACTCTAAGGCTACACATTTTTATGTCACACAACCAAACACAGTAACAAAGTACGGCTGGTCACAGAATAGGCAGTCAGACATTTCCCATAGACATCTTCAAACTGCCTGGGCACATGCTAACAGTTTGAGCTTGGAGACAGTGACCAAGGATGGATGCCAAGCCACTCTCCTCTCATGCACTCCCTGCTCCCTGACCTGCCAACATCTGGTAGCATCCAGGAGATTAACGAAGAAGAGAAACCACTGGCACAGCTGGCAGAGGGAGCTGAGTCCTTTTGTTACTCCCCACACATGCACTGTCCACGTCTCAAGGCCCCAGCAGTGCTTGGGAAAGCAATGGCCCCAGACGGTGCCGTTGTCATCCAGAAATGCAACAAGATTCCACACAGTGCTACCAAGGCTCGTGTCATAACACCAAAACCAAAACCTTTAATTTGAGTTTCTTAAACCAAGTTCAGTCCTTAAACTCTTTAGCAAGGACACGTTTTGAATCAGATATGAAAATCCCTGTAAAAAAATGCAGCTCTGCTTCAAAATCATGCAGTGATTTCTCATTATGATGAGATGCAAAGACTCTAGGGTTCAAAACAAGCCGGCGGGGGGGGGGGAGTGCAAAGGACACCTTGGATAGTCCAGTCCTCCCCAATTGCAGAGGCCACAAGGGAAGAAGGGGGGCTGACAGGAAACTCACCAGAGAGAGGAGCCTTCGGTCCCTGTGACCTCCAGGAAGTCATAGCCGTCTTCTAGCTGGAAGTCAATAAAGACCAGGGCGATGGTGTCCCCAAGCTCAGCCAGAATGGTCCATGTGCAGTCAGCATTGTTGTGATACTCAGCGGGAAAGTGAGGGCTGGAGATGATGCCACTCTGGCCCCTCAAGGTCCCGCCACAGGCATCATCCGCTGTGGGGAGAGACAAAGGTTCCTGTGAGTGGCAGAGTTTCTGGGCCCTGGTTCTACCCAATGGGATAGAAGGGATCCTGGCATGTTATTGTGTGAACAACTGTCACAGTTCTTGTCTCCTAAGAGGACCACTCATTCTCTAAGAACATAATAAATAGCAAAACATGTTACACGTTACTTAAATGAGTAACTTGGGAAGGAGAAATAGAAGAGGCCTCATTAGAACTGGGTTTTGTAGGATAAATAGGAGTTCACTAGATAGAGTGGATATAGAAGAGTGCTTCTTGGAGGAGGGAACAAAATGGCTTCCCCTGAATGATGCTACTCCTAGGGACATCTGAAGAAAGGACATTAACCCCAACCTTGAGAGAGGAATAGGAGACAGAGAAAAGGGATCAGGACAACACAGTAGGTCAGGGATAGAAGGATGCTGGCCTGGGTCCATGGGCTTCAGAGCACTATGTCTACATCCTGGGTTCTCACTCAGCTCAGCAAACCTGCCTCTGTGCATGCTGTCCTGACCTGGGCCTGCACGGGTGGGGCTGCTGCCTGCTGTCTACTTGACATCTCCCACATCTACAGCACACACTTGGGAGGTCACAGGTGCTCCAGTCACCTCAGCCGTGGCTCCTCCCCCACCCACCTCAGCCTCCTCTCCTAACCCCTCTCATATTGGCAAAGCTGGATGGACAAAGGAGAACCAGACCCTATGTTCTCACTCTGTAAAGACCATCTCTAACCCACTGTCACTCAAAATCAGCCAAAACCATCCCCTTTCTCTTGCTTCCTGCTCCCCCCGGCATCACAGACCCCTTTCTTGTATGCTTACACCAAAGTCCACCAATCTCTCTTTCTGGAATCTTCTTTCTCTTGTTGAGCCTGCCCAGCCCCCTCCTACACTTTTAGGTCCTTGTCTAAAAGGCGCTTCCCCAAGAGTCTTTCCAAAAACAACTCCTAGCCCCATCACACATGCTATATGCTTTCCTATAATTACTTCCCATTATCTTTTATTTCATACCTAGACTGCCTGCTCTGTGCCCAGCACCTAGCACATTCCACGGCATGAGACAGATATTCAGTGAGTATCTGGTGAACCAAGAGGCTAAGCAGGAAACTGACAATCAGAGAGGTTAAGCTACATTGTCAAGTCCATGAAGGAAGTGACTATACCAGGGCTGTAGCTGAGTCTCTAAACCAGGATGGCAGTCTCCTCTACACTAAGGGCCCTTCCAGGTTGACAGTGGCTTGCTAGGCCACGGGAAGACTTTCAAATGTTCCAACATAAGCCAGGGACTCCTGGACCACGCTGAAAGCCAGAAGCAGGTCTCAAAGAACCCGTAGACCCAAGACACCTGTGAGCTCAAAGGAGAATTTATCATTCTTCCATCCTGAGCTCCTCTGACCCGCTGACTCTGGAACCATCCTGTTTTGATTGAAGATGCTGTAAAAGCTGTTTGGAGATTTCCTCACACTTTAAACAAGACGTCGTATTTCATAGTTACAACTTTGGAGTCGTAAAATACGACCTTCAGCTGATGCCCAAGCCCTAAAATATTCATCTATGCTTTCTCCTCTGGCAGTGGGCCTCGCGCACCGCCATCAAGTCATGCATTCCGGGTGCAGGTGCGCCGTGCTGATATTTGCCTTTCCAAGCTTATGACTTTATTTATGATTGGCTGTAGCTTCTTCTGAAGTCTCTCCAATTAACTATAATTTCAGAAAGCCATCCTTCTGTCCTCTCAGCGCCCCCGTAAACTGCTCAGTGACTCAGAGCAGGAAGAAATGAGAAGATCAAGGAAGAAGTGTGCTGGCCCTCTCCTTAGAGCATCCATGGATGTCTGGGCACTACAGGGTCCTGGCCTAAGTGTCATGGCTTTAAGGATCTTTCTAGACTCAGACCTTCCCCATCATATGCTTTCAAAGTACCAAATAGCTCCTTAACTAATTATGCAGAATCTGTCCACCTCCTCCCGCTCAGGGTCCTTGGCCTCAGAGGAATGAAAATGTCACAGACCCCAGAGTGAAGTCACTCTCCTGAAACTCCAGAGTGAATGCAGAAGTAGCAAGGCTCAGACTCCCTAAAGGTATAGCCCTGGGATAGTCAGCAACCCAAAACCTCTGTGGCTTGAATGACACACACACATACATACACACACACACACACACACACACACACACACACACACACACACTTCCCAATAATACACATAGAAATCTGGAACCCTGGGGGCTGGAGAGATGGCTCAACAGTTAAGAACACTGACTGTTCTTCTGGAGGACCTGAGTTCGATTCCCAGCATCCACATGGCAGCTAACAACTGTCTATAATTCCAGGATCTGACACTCTTACGCAGTTATACATGCAGGCAAAACACCAATTCACATAAAATAAAAATAAAGAAATCTGGAACCCTCTCCTTCCCTCCCCTGCACTGAGATTCATGTACACCCTCTCCTAACAAAGTAGTCAGCCATACTGACCTGTCGCTCCCTAGGAACCCACAGTAACTATGCAGTCAACCACCTTCTCCAAGCTTATCCTAGGAGTAGGGTGATGACATAGTCTGAACTGGCTTTAGGTGCATGTGCAGTAAAGCAGCCTGTGTCATCAGAATGGATATTTAGGGGAAAACCCTATTTACCATCCTATACCTACCCATGAGTGGGTGAACATATGATTCAAAGCTGGATACTGTAATAAGTTTTGGGCCTGGCCTTGCCCTAAGGTTTGGACTTGTCTTTAGTTGCTTTTTTTTTAATGACTTAGATGTTCATATTAATTTTATTTTGTTTGATCTGTGGCTCAGAAATATTGTTAGCTAGTTTTTACATCCTAATTTAACTTATTTTTATTATTTTGTCTTGCCCTGTGGCCCTTGGCTTACCTGTGTTATTTTACATGTTGATTTTTGGGCGGCTGACTCGTGTCTTTTTTGACTTTGCCCTCTTTATTTAATCTATGTTTTGATTTTCTCCCTGCCTTTTAAAAATATTTATTTTTATTTTATTTGAATTGGTGTTTTTCCTGCATGTATAACTATGTAAGGGTATCAGATCTTGGAATTACAGACAGTTGTTAGCTGCCATGTGGATGCTGGGAGTTGAACTCAGGTCCTCTGGAAGAACAGTCAGTGCTCTTGACCGCTGAGCCATCTCTTCAGCCCAATTTTCTGCCTACTTTTAAGATGCCTGCCATAGGCTAAGACAATTTTTTTTATTAACAAATGATATTTACAGCATATTGAAAGACATCTAATATCACTTAGAAAATAAAGTTGTCTTTCTATATGCTGTGAATAAAGAATCTGTAGCAAGACAGATTAGTAAGAATAAGTTAAATTAAGATAAAAGAGCTAGCTAGCAATATGCCTAAGCAAATCAACATAAAATTAATATAAGCCTTTATGTGATTATTTAGGGCTAGTCAGTCTAAGACTGCCAGTCTGTTGATCTAGACCACCAGGAAGATGGGCTAAGAACCTCATACTACAGGATATACCCTGGGAAAAGGTATGCACAGTGACCTAAGGCTTACCTCAGTCTGCCATTCAAAACAAAAGGAGCACATATTCCATGGCCCTAGAAATAACTCCTCTTCCTCCTGGACCAAAAATGGAAGCTTTAGGTAATAACTAGAAGCTCATGAGAATAGAAACATTAGCCCAATTCTTCCCACAGACAGGGTCCCCTTGTCTGGATCTCCTGAAGGAGAGTGACATTCAGCTCATTGTGGTTGGTGTAGTGTTAACTCTTGTCCTCAAACAGAAGAGCCACTTATCAAGAGGGGACAGGATCCTAAGGGCCCTGCCTTCCTCTATAGACTGACCCACTAATGGGTTCATAATTTGATGGAAACTTCTGGAAGTGAAGCATAGTTGGAAGAAACAGGTTCCTGGGAGTGTGTCCTTTGAGGCCATCCATGCCCCGCGAACCCATCATTTCTTCGTTCTTTTTGGATGTCTGCAGTGAACAGCCTGCTCCACACCTTCCTGCCGCCATGATCTTCTGCCTCCTCTTGAGCCCAAGACAAGGGATCTAGCTGATGTTGGCCCAGAGCTTCTAAAGCATAAGCCAAGCCAAATCCTTCCACCTAATTAGTATTTTCTCTTGTGGATTTGTCATAGTGATGGAAACCTGATCAGTGCAGGCTAAATCAGGGAGCTCTTCTTTGTGCGGTGTCCCTCAGGCTATGCACTGAGAACCCTCAAGCTACTTAAGAACTCAGCTGTGTCACCCTGCTATGGTTAGTATCCATTGTCAACTTGACTGAGACTTGAGTGACCTGAGAGACAGGGCCTCTGGGCATATGTGGGGGCTTCTCCTGACTGTGGTCATCGATGTGTGAAGACCCTGCCTACTGTGAGCGGCACCATCCCCTGCTAGGATCATGGACAGAGGAGACAGAGGATTCATCAGCATTCACCTCTTTTCCAGCAGTGGATGCAATGTGGCCAGTTGCCTCGAGCACCTGTAACCTTGACTTGCAACCTGCTGTGGTTGATGATATTCTTGAACTATAGGCCAAAAGAAACACTTTCCCCCTTAAGTTGTATTTATCTGAGTATCCTGTAACAGATACTGACAAGAAACCAAGTCTATCTCCATGTTACAGATGAGGAAACAGAGGCTGAGTTTATAACAGCTCTGTAGCCACAGCTACCTAAGCCAGAGCCAAAATTTGAACCCAGGACTCCCTGGCTCCAGAGCTTGTGGTGATATGTTATATATTTAATAAAACCACTCTGGAATATTATGAGATCAACTCACAGTCAATCCAGGAGGATCAGAGAGTGGCAGCTCATGCCTTTAATCCCAGCAAGGGGAAAGACCTGAATCGGTGACCTATGCCTTTAATCTCAGAAGATCTGAGTTTGAGGCCATCTTGGTTTACAGAGGGAGTTCCAGGCTCCCAGGCAGGCAGTGGTGGTGCCCTGCAATTAATCCCATAACTCCAGAGACAGAGATCTTTCTGTGTTTCTGTGAGTTCAAAGCTAATTACCAAATAGTAGTAGCCTACCCCTTTAACCTTAATCTGGATGTGATACAGCTGGGTGAAGAAGGTATTTAAGGCAGGCGTAGAAAGAGAGATGGGGCATTAGAAGCAATGAGGAGTGAGACTGAGGAAGCTGGAAGATAGCTGGGTGAGATTTGACTGTGGTGTTTCCTCTCTTTGATATTTCAGCCTTTCCCGGATACCTGGCTCTGAGTTTCTTTTAATACAACCAGAATTCACGCAACACTTGGTGCCCCAGTTCACACCTGTTTCTCTACCTCACAAACCTCACTGAACCATGCCTGATCCAGCTGCACTCAGGCAGACATGTTAGGCATCCTGGCACTTTGCTCCCCAACATACAGAGGGCCCAGCTCTCAAGCTCTGCACCCCAGCAAGGGGAAGGAGCCTGTGACTGTGAGTGTCCCACTGAGGCGGGGGGGGGGGGGGACGACAGGGAATTGGGGGGCAGTAGTGGTTAAGACCATAGGCAGCAGGAACACAGCCTCGGGCTGTCCTAGCATCACTACCTTCTAAGATCCCATAAACAGAACCACCTACCTGGTCTCTCTCTGCCTTGGGCCCTTGATTCCCAACAGGAAGTGACAATACTGTGGCCTCTTTAGGCTTCTGTAAGGATTAAATTAGACAAACCAGAGCCAGCATGTCAATCAGTTCTGGCCAGCAGTGTCTGCGGCAGAGAGCCACAGTAGTAGCTGGAGCAAAGCCCTCTGCCTGAAGCATCTATAGGCAGAACCTCAGTCCATTTTGAACTCAGTAGTGCCGTTACTCCCAATGACTGCTGGAAAAATGGGCACAGGGAGACTGAGTGACCAGCCCAAAGCCACTTTGCAAATTGATACAAGTGATAAGGCATAGACCTCAATCAGAGGATGGCACTTCAGACCCCACACCATGATTTGTCCTGTTCCAGAAAGTCTACTGTATGAACTGCAACTGTATAGCTCGGGCTCAGTTACTCCCAATCCACACTACAGTTTACTCTAGCTGCAAACTGTTTGATTGACAGTCATAGCAGGCCCTATGTATGGTACTTGGGTCCTAGGACATCTGACTTCTCCTAGCAAGTCCTTACTGCACAGTCCTGGCTATCTCAGGCCTCCTTTGGCTGAAGAAAGTGCATCCCTATATCACTGGATCACAAGCACCCCTAAATTTTATCCCAAGAAAACTAGTTCTTGAGATTCTGGAGGGCACAGGCCCCTGCCCCTGTCCTGGTCACCCTCATCTTGCCTATCATCATTTCCATCTGACAAGTGCTTCAGAAAGAGCTTTCTGGTCAACCTCAAACCTTTGCTTATTAGCAAGACCTATGAGATACACCCCAAACTGAGGCCCAGATCCTGTATGCTCGACCCTTCACTTTGACCAAGGCCAAACCCCAGCCCCACCAAGCTGTCTGCAGCAGCTACCTCTGAATTGTCTCCTGCCCAAATAGAGTGAGGGAAAGTGTGCGCATGTGTATGAGTCTGTGTGTGTATGTGTGAGCATGTGTATAAAGGCATATGTAGAGACAAGTGGTCAAAATCAGGGGTCTGCCCCAACCATATTTATTTAGCTTTGTTTTTTTGAGACAGGATCTTTCAATGAATGTGGTGACTGATTTGTCTAAAATGGTTGATAGTGAGTCCCAGGGATCCCTCTGTTTCTGCCTTCTCAGCTCTGAGATTATAGGTGTGAACTGCCTAGCCCAGCTTTTATACAGGTGCTGGGATCAAAATAGGGTTCTCATGCTTCCACAGGACACAGAATACCCACCAAGACATCTCTATACACCCTGCCCAGGGACCTTTCTTTAAGTGAATTGAGGAGCTGGAGAGATGGCTCAGTGGTTAAGTGCACTGACTGCTCTTCTAGAGGACATGAGTTCAAGTACTAGCACCCAAATGGAAGGTCACACCAGTCTGTAACTTCAAGATCCAACACTCTCACACAGACATACATGTAGCAAAACACTGATGCACATAAAATAAAAATAATTTGTAAAAAATAAGTTGAATTGAGTCTGACCTTCACTTAACCCCTCCATTTCTGCCTCCTTAATTTTGACCTCAACCCCACTTTCTCACCCTGCTTCACACAATGCTGCCCTCCCCACTCACCCCTCAGCTCCTATTTTGCCCCAGAAGCCTATTCCTTTAACAAGCCTGGCTCTTATATAAGTCAATCTCTGTACTTGCTGTTCCTGTAATTGTTGGGATGCCCCCCTCCAGTCTGTACTAAGCAGGTTTCTTCTTGTCATTCACCTCCCAAGAGTCCTCCCCTAAAGCACACCTACAAAGGTGTCATCTATCTAAAGGAGACTTCTTCCTCACTGCCTTCCTGATTCTCATCCCTATCTGAATTTATTTGATGCTTGACTATCTCCTGTCTTTTCACTACCAGGTTGTAAACTCCATGAACTCACAGGATTTTCCTTTGCTTCAGTCACTGCTGTAACTTTCTGTATCTAGACCAATACCTGACACAACAAGCAGTTAATTAATGATGCCTAGATGGCACACAATAGGCAATTGATGAATGATGTCTAGATGGTACACGGTATGCAGGCACCTAACAGAAAGCTTCAGATTGCTGAGAAAATGGGAGGCTATTGATTAGCCCGGTAAGGCTATTGTGAATAGATCAACTTTAGGGCTCAGGGAGGTTTAGCTGCATTCTAGTGACCATGCAGCTCTAGTTTCTGTTGCTAGAATCTGTCTGATTCCAAGCACTGCCCCATTTTATGGTCTGCAGGAGCCCAGAAATGCTAACAGCATCTTGGCGTCTGTTGTCCAAATTTTTGACTGAATGCCTGTTCCCCGGGGGTGTGTTGCAACCAGCAGTGCTTTTCCTGACTCTCTGAGACCAAGCCCATCTTCCTCCAGCCAGTGTCTCCCAGACACCTGCTTCTGGTCCCCCTGTGCATCTTAACCTCCTCCCCGCCTCCAAAGCTTCCTTTGATTCTTCTCTGATGCTCCTCAGAGGCCAGCAGCTGAAATACACATGGTCTTCTTTGCTATGGATCAAGGAGTTCACACCATGCTCGTGTCCCTTAGGGATGTCTGCCTTTGTAAATTTTCCAAGAGTGGCACATCAAGGGATATCACAAACCTTGCCTTCTACACTCTGCAAGCTGGACAGAGCCCAGATGGGCCAGGATCCTCAGAACAAGGCATCCTTCAAGACTGCTGTGCCTGGGACTCCACTTGCTCCATAGCCCACCTTGGCCTGTGCTCTGACTTGCACTCTGACCCCAACTCCCATTTCAGTGGTATTCTGGATAGAGTAGAACTTTTGAGTCTGCTTCAGGAGTTTGGCCATGACAGACAACTACCTCATCAGTTGTCAGCCTTCTGGATACTAGCCTAGCCAGGTTGCTGCTCATTCTGCAAATACCTGCAGACAGCTTTCCATTGGGGAGGTTAATGTAGTCAAGATACCAGCCCTGGAGAGTGCTGTGTGGGAGGCTTCTTCCTAAGCATAAACCCAGCCAAGCTGGTACAGCTGAGATACCTGGCATGGCTTGGGCAACCACTGAGCACTTTCGATCCAGGGAGGCTTGACCTCCTAAGAAGAACAGCCTAAAGAATTGCTTTTAGATGAGCACTCATGTTTCCGAGGATGCATCGATAAAGGCAGACCTCTCAGGGTAAGGGGGAGGCACAGGATTCTAAAAGGAGGAAGCAGCTGCATCTCAGCCCCATGGGCAGCTGGAAGGCACTGCCCTGAGCATTTCTTCTGTGTGTGGATAGAGACATTTTCCCTGTGGTTCGTGGAGAAACTGCTTCAAAGGAAGCTGAATGAACAGCAGGGGACAAAGTCAGTCTGGGGTTCTTTCTAGAAAGATCTTGTGCTCCGTGTTAAAGACACAGAAGTTGTCAAAGTTAGTGAAGAAGAGTTCCGGGGGTGATGCTGAGCAGTGAGGGACTTGGTCAGACCTGTGCTTTCCATGGTGGCAGAGGACAGAGGGAATGGTATGTATGTAGAGTCTGGGAGGTGGCAGTCTGCAAAGGGACACCTGCAGCTGTGAGGACTGGTCTGTAGCAGAAGACTAAGGAGGTGGGGGAGGGGCAGGAGCTGTGGGTGGCTCACCTCGGCCACCAAGGGCAATTATGCTTCACAAAACTACAGCAACTAGCCAAAAGAGGAGATTGAGATAAACCGAACATGATGCACGTCCAAGGATGGCTGTAGGAAGTGGTGTTGTTTCCACCTGGGTCAGAACTCACAACAGACTATCATATCGAAGGTAAGAGATTCCCAAGAGATATGGGGAGTTCTTAAAGTCAAGGAGAAGAAGAGAATCATGACCAAGTATGGAGCTACAGGGAGTTGGAAGAGGCTAGGAGGAAGTCCTATACATGCCACATTCATGTATTACAGGTGTAGTGTGGCTGCTGTTAGGCATCTATTGCTCTCACGGCAGGACACTCTGGCATTGGATGGTGGTGACCTAACCAGACCTGGCTGGCATCACTATCTCTGCTACTGATGTTTGCAAAAAGACAATTTAACAGCCAGCTCCAGTTTCTTAGAGAGAGAGAGAGAGAGAGAGAGAGAGAGAGAGAGAGAGAGAGAGAGAGAGAGAGAATTCTTTTTGGTTAGGTACAGTCTACTCTATGCCTTAGTGGAGAGGGGAGCTAGAGTATGCAAAATCAGGAGGGAAGCAAGCTTTTGTGCTTACAAAGTTGACAGAAATCCTAAACCAGGGCCAAGTGCAGGGAGCCTCTGGGCAGAAGGGGCTGGAGAAAGAAGAGATGGCTGGTATCTTGTGCCTTGTAGGAGAAACTGTAGTCCCCAAGGCAGAGCAGAGAGAATTACCGGGGTGACCAGGTCACCAGCCTGAGAGTCAGGTCCATGTTTGTGGTAACTCATCTGCTGTGCAGAGAGGTAAGTTCCTGGCACCGTCACACCCTTTTGTCCAGCCAATATTTCTGGGTTTCCTTTCACTGAGTTGTAGAGGGTTTGGTTTTATGTAGGTGGGAGAGGGTCCAGAAAAATGTCTGAAGTTCCCAATCCACTTGCTAGAACCAGTGCTGGGCGTTAAGTGAGGAAAATTCCAGAAGGTATAGGCAGAGGAATTCTATCTAAGAGGGCAAAAACAGGCCCTGTAGATGAGACTTGGATTACATTTGTATTTAGTTTCTGTCTTGGACCAAAGGGTGTGTGATGTCTGTAGTGCTTAAGAAGGGACCGTGTTTCCTGGATCACAACTGAGACATGGAATTTCATGTACTCCTTCGTTTCCTGTCCTGGTACCATGTCATGATTCTGGAAAGTGTCTCAGAACATGAGTATGTTAAGGATGGTACCCCCGGGCTGAATATGGGTAGAGGTGGTACAAAAAAGGGTAAATGCACATGGGATCAGGCCTCACAAGGCCACACACCTGTATGAGGGACCCAACGACAGACACAACCAATTTGTTCTTTATTGCTAACCTTAAAAGAGGCAGATCATGGGCTGGATATGGGATCTAAGAAGATGGGAACGGCAGCTCTAGTGCCATGGGCTCTGTGAGGAAAGGCCAACACCACTGAGGCCAATTCTCTTGTAGGAATATATAAGCACGAGTCAGTGACAACTCCGGCTGACTAGTGGTGACTTGTTTGTTGGAAGGTCAACTCTAGCAGGTGAGGGTGCTGGGATCAATTGGTGATGTCTTATCATGTGAGTGGGGAGAAGGGAATAGGTATGTGTGCCAGGTAATTTTCATCCCTGCTGCTGAGAATAAACTGTGCAGATGGAGGGAGGCGAGATCAGCTTGGCCCTGGGGCTAGTCTTTTGAGAGGAAAGATTCACCAGAGAAGAAATTCCAACTTGAAACAGAAGAGCTACCTGCAGACATTTCTTAACTGCCAACGGATCTCCCACCCAAGCACCTGTGGGTTCTGCTTCTATGGGATTTGAAGATGAGGATTTAGGAAGAAAAGAGTGGTCAGTAGTACAAAAGGCCATTGGAAAGCCAGGCAGTCAAGGAGCCAGAACAATTTCCTTTTGATCAGGACAATATGGTATGGAGACAGTGTGCAGAGCTAGCCTGCAGAGAAGAGCTGGGAGATCAGGGTGGGCTGCAAACCCGACAGCAATTTCAGGAGCTAGGATTGTGGTAGTGAGAGAAGGCCCAGTCTGCTGTGGGTGATGTTGCTCCTGGGCAGTTGGTCCTAGGTTGTATAAGAAAGTAAACAGCCTGAGTAAGCCACGAACAGAGGGCCAGTAAGCAGCATTCTTTCATGGCCTCTGCTTGGTGTGTGCCTTGAGTTCTGACCTGGTGTAGAACTGTGAACTGTAAGCTAAATAAACCCTTTCTTCTCCAAGTTGCTTTTGGTCATGATGTTTTATCACAGCAATCAAAAGCATTCTATGATAAACGTATTTTTGAGGAACTAAAAATCACCTACAGGCATAATAATGCCAATGCAAGGACATAGCTTAAGATAGGAACAGACCTAGTATGCAATGGAAGATGTGATAGTTGATTTTAATTGACAATTTGACAAGCTTTGGAATCACCTAGGAGACACACCTCTGGACATGTCTGTGAGTGCATTTCCAGAGACATTTTATCAAGCAGGGAAATTCATTCTGAGTGTGGGTAGTAATATTTCATGGCCTGGGGTCCCAGACTGAATAAAAAGGGAAAACACCAGCATTTATCTTTTTCTGCATTCTGACTGCAGACACAATGAGCTGCCTCATGCTCCTGTAACCTTGACTTTCCTGCCATGATAGATTGCACCCTCTCAGACGGGCAGTCAAAACAAATCTTGTTTGTGTAAGTTGCTTTTGTCAGGTATTTTGTCATAGCAACATGCAAAGTAACAACACAGAAGGTAATGCACACACACCATGACAGCAGATAATGGACACACACCATGTCAGCAGGTAATGCACAGCATGACACACCATGACACACACACACACACACACACACACCATGACACACACACACACACCATGACAACAGGTAATGCACACATCATGACAATAGATAATGCACGCACACACTATGACAGTGGGTAATGTGTACACACACACACACACTATGACAGCAGGTAATGTGCATATAGTACAGTTGAAATGTATACATTTTGTTTTGTTCCCTCTCTTTTTTTTTTGTATTTCCTAAGCTCTTAAAAAAGATTATGTATTACTTATTATCAAATAGGAATGATTAGCATTTATTTGGCTTTGATGGGTGGGGAGGAACAATACAGAACAGTAGGGTGACTGATGGCTTGTCTTGCCGAGGACTGAGTGGGTTTCCTAGTACATGAAGCTTTCAAAGCTAAAAATGAGGTGTCCTAGGTAAATGGGATAGCTGGTCACCCAAGTTGTGGGAAATGTTGGATTTGGTGGGTAGTGAGGGGGAAGAAGGAGGAAATTTTTATATTGGGAGAATCATTGAAACTGTAGGTAAAAAAGAGTGGGAATCGTCTGGGGATGCTTCATGGAGGAGTGTTTAAGAGTGATGGAGTCTAACAAGGCTGAAGCAGGCACTTTCTCTGAGATACGACAGTTATAGTGAGTGTCTTAACAGGAGAGCAACCTGGGGAGTGTAGATCCAAGGACTAGGCTATCACGTGGGGCACAGGAGCCTGGGAAAGCACCTGGTGACCCAGGGGCCTTCAGTGTTTCCAGATTTGAGATTCCTACAAAAGAGAAACCATGCCTCAATGGGTGGAGTGCAACTCTGCCCATAGACAGATCCCACTAGAAGTTTGGGTCTCCCCTCCCAGCTTCCACAAGCTTCCCCAGGCCCTTTAGTCACCTACCTCTGCAGGAAGGCAGAGGGAAGTCCCACGTGGCGCTGTTCTCAGAGCTGGCTTGGCAGGTGAGCACTGCGTGACCCTCTAGAAAGAATCCAGGGTTGCAGCTGTAGCGGACTTTGTCACCCAGGTTGAAGGTGGAGCCTTGCTGGACACCGTTGGGCAGCCTCCCTGGGTTCCCACAAGTGTGGCTTGGGAGAACTGTGAAGAGAGAGAGATGTGGTTGCTGAGCTGGGCTTGGCCTACACACCTCACCTTAGATCCTAACAACTTCCCTTGGGCCAGGGCACCTGTCTGGATGTCTGTTGTAGAAATTATTTGTTAGCAACTGATTATATAAAAGGATTAATATTTATTAAGGAGTTTATATGAGGGGCTGAAGAGATGGCTCAGAGGTTAGGAGCACTGACTGATTTTCCAGAGGTCCTGAGTTCAATTCCCAGCAACCACATGGTGGCTCACAACCATCTATGATGACATCTGGTACCTTCTTCTGTATACTGTATACATAATAAATAAATATTTTTTTAAAAGGGAGTTTATATGAAACACTCATTGATACAGAGATTAAACTTTAAGGCAATTTTTAAAAAGTTAGACTGTTCCATGCAGTGGCAGCAAGAGATCCTTTTTCCAAGAGCACAAACGAGAAAGAGAGACAGCAAGCATACAACCAGTCTTAGACAGGCCTAGCCATGCCCCATAGAGGGGTCCTCAAGACCTCTAAGTCCTAATAAATAGCTCCTGATCTCACCACAGACCTCATTTCTTCTCTGGATGGGGCTGGCCACTACTGATCAGCTCTCTCTCCTAGCTGCCAGTCACCAGAGAATGGGTTACATAAAAGAGGTCATAGGTTGAGGACTTTTCTTCAAACATCCAGGTGTTCTGCTTGTTCATGTGTGGCACTGGGGATGAGTTACATCCAACCTCATTACTAAAGAAGGGAGCCCTCCCCTCGGGTGGGGAGAACGGACTACTAATCTCTTGGGCATAGCTGCCTTGATTCAACACCCACAGAAGAGGCAAAGAGTATGGCCACTCTGTCACTGCTCTTTAAATCTGGTGTCCTTTTGTGAATGCCACCCTATCTAATGGCAGAGGCTTCTGTTGTAGAGCAGGTCAAGGGAGTTAAAAGGTCTGGTTAATGCTGGACTAGGCATAGAGAAGGGAGATGAACTTGGATCTTTGAATTCCCATCATCCTGTGTAAAGTGGGGACTAGGAGCTGGGACAGGCTGTACAGTATGCAGCTGGATCCAGAGCAATCACAGCATCTGTGTGTGTACTGTCATTAGCAAGAGCAAATGGCCTTGGTGAGAGGGCAAGAGCATCCTGACCTGTCAGTCTTGCAGGCGGGATGCAGCACTTCTAGACCTATGTGTTTCCTATTTTCCTCTGACCTTAAGTTCACCCCCCACCCCCACTGCAGGACAGCATCATGACGGACGGAATCACTGTTCAGTTTTCCTCCATGGATCTCCACCCTCCCATTACCTGCAACAGTTATGATGCCATCCCTGAGAAGCCTGTCACAGAATAATGGAAAGAATACAGACCCTAGAATCTCAATAGAGACCTGACAAAGTCTCTGAACTGTTCTGTGACTCAGTTTCTCCACTGGTAAGGGAAGATATCGCAACAGCACCTTCCCGAAAGGCTCATGATGACTAACTGAGCTCAGGTACCTAAAGAACTCAGGAAAAGCCCAACAAAACTTTTCCACAAATCAAGTGATTCTACTATTCAGCCCCTTGAAAGGTAGAGGCACCATTAAAGATGGCCTACATGATATGGCAGGAGAGGACCAGGTGGGGAGCTCAGAGGTGACTTCCTGAAAAGGTCACACCTCTGCAGAACTCTGAGATTAGCAAGAATTATCAAGGTCAAAGGTGTTTCAGGTAGATAGGACAAATATGTGAAGGTTCTAACATGATAATGTAGGGATCTCGAGTCTTGAAGTCGGCAACGATGAGGAAAATGGAGAGGAGCAGGCTGGAGCCCTGGCTTCCCTAAAGCTCTTGCAGTGTCTGCTTCCTGCCCACATTGCTGTTGGTACCTGCCTCCTAGACCCTCTCCATCATCTCAACCATCCATAGGGAAGAATTCTTTAATTTCCTCTCTTCTCAACCCTCCCTTTCCCACACTTTCTGCAGGACACAGCTCTATGCAGAGGGAAATGGCAGGCTTTGGAGTTATTCTCGTCTGGATCAGAAGCCAAGCGCCATCACAGTCTCCTGCATGACTGAGTCACATGGGTTCTTTGAGTCTCATTTCCCTCAACAGATCCAGTGGTTGAGAATGGGTGTGGGGGTTATTCATAAAGGCTGCACATACCACATTTCATCTTATTGGACTTCAGGATCAGGAGGACAGTGGCTGGGTTAGTTCACATGTGTTTCCTGGAGACTAAATGTATTAAAGGGCCATAATTGCGTGTTCAATAATTAGTGGTTGAAGCTATTTGTTCATGTATCAACTCATTTGTGCAACAAAAATTTATTGTGGGCTTCCTGTGCTCAGCACTCGGAGATAGCCTTCCAGGTAGGCCAGGTCTCCATCTGCAGAGGCTTGCTTTGGAAAACTGTTAAGGATCCAAGCATCTCTACCTCTGACATGTCAGATGACCCAGGTAAAAGGATTTGCTTCTGCTACTCTGTCAGTTAGCCCTACTTAGCATTCCCCATGAGCCTCTGCTATGGCTCACTCATTGTTTCCCATGATCACCATTTACTGGATCAGTAAATGTGTACCACAATCCTCTGCTGCTAGCTCAATAGATGTTTCCCACAATCTCTTGCTGCTGGCTTTGTTTTCCCATCATTCTTCACTGTTGACCCAATGTTCCTTATGATCCTCTATAGCTGGCTCAGTTGAATTTCCCATGATCCCTTGTGAGATGCCCTGTGTCTGGGTCTCTTCACATTTCCTAAGATGCTCAGCTACTGGCTCAGCTCTATTTCCTGGGATCACCTCCCCACCATCACCACATTGCTAGCTCACTGAGCATTTTCCATAACTCCTTATGGCTGGTTCTTTCCCAAGATGTCCTGCTGCTGGCTGAGCTTCATTTCCCATGATCCTTTACTCAGGAGTTACCCAGTCTTTCTTGTGGTCCCCTGCTGCTGGCTTACAGCACAGGCAATGAGATGATGTGTGTGCGTGTGTGCGCATGTGTGCCGGGAGTGGAGGGGGCCAGGCAAACATTTAGAAAAGAAGCAAGCTAAAGGTGAGGGGAGGGAACCAAAGCAAACAGGCTGAGAACTGCTGTAGAGCTAACATTTCATTTTCCGCAACAAGACGCAAAGACCCAATTTAATTAAATTACTAATGTCAAATTTTTAATGAACCTGCTTCTGCTTTGGGCTTTCTTCCTTTGAAATTAATGACTGGAACGTCACTATAAATAAAAGTTGATTCTTTTTAAAAAGTCACTCTCGAATGCTTACTGCTCCTTACTTAATGAGCGTTTCTTAATCAGACCACTCTGAAAGGGTCTCAACTGGGACCAGGCTGTAACGAATGGGGCCGACTCCTCACATCACCTTTCAGATCCCACTCTCTGATCCAGAGAGGTCACTCAGTGAGAGTGAGCTGTCTTGGAGCTTAGAGAGAGCGAGGTTCAAATCCAGCTCCTCCACCTCTAGCAGGATGAACCAGACTATCCCTCGCCTCTCTGGCTTTCTATTCCTCATTTGGAAGCAGGACAGTTTTTCTTTCTAAAGGCCATGCTAGCCAGCAGGGCTGATGATGTAACAAAGTGACACTTGGTACTAACAAATACATCCTGTCATTGCCATGCTGCATAGTTACAGGACAGAAGGTCACGGTGAGGAAGCCTTGCTCGTGTAGGTGGGGGTGGTGGTGGAGACTGTCTTTCCTTCCCTCCTCTGACATTTCCTAGCTGCTGGCAGCCTCTGGAGTGCTTAGTGGGCAGATGTGTCCCTTTACTTATTGCTCTACGTATGACGTGTCTTGTACTGGACAGGCTTCAGCCTTATGATGTCATCATGAAGTCATCTTCTGCAAAGATCATTTCCAAAGGTCTTCAACAGATTTTTGGAGACAATTCAATTTAACACATACTAGGGCTGCCTTAGATATTAAATTTTTATTTCTAATATCCGCAGAGTGCTAGGTGTGTTTCTGAGCCTGTGTAACAAGTTTACTTAATCTAACAAAGGAAGCTGTAGGGCATGTGAGCATTGTCTCCATTTTACAGGGGGCAGTGCTTTGGCAGAGAGTAGACGCAGCTGGCCTGGACAAGGCCATGCAGGTAGCAACTGAAAGAGCCTGGTTGTGAACCCAGGTCTTCTCAGCTCTGTTGTTTACCAAAAAGTAACATTCTTTCCAACAGAGAGATACAATGGGTCCGCATGAGGTCCCCCCCTCCTGCATCCTTCTAGGGATAAGGACTTCAGATAGCAGAGGTGGTCACCTGAGTGTTCACATTTAATACTCCGTTTTTAAAAAATTTTAATATACCCATCATATGCATTTGTCCCTAAATAACATCAACAATAACATCTAAAGCCTAGTCTTTGGTTGTGTGTCTGATGAAGGTCTTCGGACAGATACAGATTAGAGATACGGCACATAGCAATTTTTTGGAGGCATGGGGTTCTTTGATTTGTTTTGCTTTCTGTGAGTTTTTCTTCATAGATATTATAATCATTCTTGCTCTCCTGTCTATAAAACTTCCCTTTGATTGCTTACAAAATCATGAGTGGGATATTTACATCCAACACAGCCCAGAAAGGCATTGTTAAAATCGTGCTTGGCATTGAACAGTTCTGTTGTAGATTAGCAGTGGGGAATTGTGCCCTTCTACAAAGCCCAGCTCTTGCCAATCAACATAATATGCTCTGTGATTGTATGACAATGGCTCTCCTCTGTGGCTGGATTACAGCTAGAACTACATCATGCTAGGTTTTATTTTTAATTTGAGACTTGGGCTCTCATCATATAATGAAGCGTCGCTTATTCAATCCACAAACACCCTCTATATGTCTTGATGTCTTAGCTACTATCAAGTAACTGGACTAGACTCGATGGCCATGTGACTGACCACTTATGTGGCAGAAGAGCTGGGAAATATTGGGGGTAAAGAAGCTTGTCTTCCCTCAGCCCTTGGCAGGCAAAGAGGAAAAGAGGCTGCAGGAGTGCTGAGTTTGCATCTGGGCATGGAGAGCCAGGGGCTGGGATGGAGGAACAGAAGAGATGTGATTACAGTTCTGTAATACACTATTTCTGTAATTTTATTTGTTGGACTTTTGCATGTAACTCATTGCAAACTTACCTATGTCTAGTCTTGGAAAGGGTTTGCATGCATTTCTATCACCAAAAGAGCTGTCTCTTTTTCATCAAAGCCCTTATGTTAGATCAGAGATATTTATATAATACATTTGATATATCTCATCACATATTCATATACAAGTTATAGACTATATATGTGACTTCTTTTCTTCCTCACTCCCCCCTTTCTTTTTTTGAGGCATAGTCTCATATAATCCAAGCTGGCTTCAAATTCACTACTTCACCAAGAAAAGTCTGGAATTCCTGAATCCCCTTTGCCTCTACCTCCAAGGTCCTAGGATTATAAGCATGTACCACTAGGCCCAAAACTGTAACATATTTTCAAATATAATTTAATATGTTTATATATTAACATGAAGTATGAGATATGACCTGCTGGGTCATATGCTTGACACAGTCAGTGATTAACGGTATCACCCGCTACAAAGCATACTCCATGAGGATGGCATTTGATGGCTTATTTTGTTCTCCTCTGAGTTTCACAGAATAATGCTTGGTGTGTAATAATTCTAATAAAACTTTAATAAATGGCTTAATGATCTTAACCAGTCCTCTCAACAACCTATGGACAGAGGCTCTGTGACTCCTTGCTGAGATATATATGGAAATAAGGGATGCTGACCGAATGCCGAATGTGCAAGGCTGCCCCATCAGTGCCAGTCCCCTGAAATTACATCCTTCCCAGCTATCCTGGCCTATTACTGTGATGACCATTTCATTTGAAGCCCCAACATGCTGACTAGGGACTCACACTATCCTCTGAGGAAGAGCAAGGGTAACAATCAGGCTGGTGGACCTGGGGCTTGGTCTTGTTCATTTCTTTCTCCTGTCAATCAAACCAATACAGATGTGCCAAGGACCTCATAAATCAATGGGCCTGTCCTGTCCAGCACCCCCTGACCTTTGTGCCTGTTCTTATGACTCAGGGTGGCAATCTTTGACCTCCTTGGCAAGTTGGGTCACAGGTCCCAAAATCTTACAAAGCCTGATGTTTGCACTGGGTGCCAAACCTCCTGAATGATAACTTCAGTTCTAGGAGATAGAAAGATGAGGCTGAGATTGACAGCAAGCTATGACAGCTACTCCACTTCATTTTCCAACCAGCTTGCTGGGAGAGAATCTCTGGGCTCTGGCCTGTGCTGACACTGACCCAGAGCCTTTCTTTCTAAACACAATTGTTTGACTTCTCTGCCACACCCTGGTCACTGAACATCATATCAGGCCCACCATTGCATCCTCATGTGAAGTTTTACCATCTCTCCCCTGGATCTGTATGATCAACCTTTCCTGACTTAGGATGTCTTTCTGGACACTGTGCATATGCTTTATTGCCATTAGTTAATAAAGAAGCTGTTTTGGTCTAGGGTAAGGCAGTTTACAGGCAGGTGGGAAATCCAAACAGAGATAAAGATGAAGAAGAGTGGGGTCAGAGGGAGAAGCTGCAAGCTCCCACCCAGAAAGCAAGATGTAGTGGAACACAGTTAAATCCACGGAACATGTGGCAATACAATAGACTAATAGAAATAGGTTGATTTAAGTTATAAGAGCTAGTTGGTAATGAGCTTGAGCCATGGACCAGTTTGCAATTAATATAAGCCTCAGAGTAATTATTTTATAAGTGCATGTGAGAACGTGGATGGGAGAGCTTAGTCTGAAAGGAGGAGCCCGGATGGAGCAGAAAAACTTCCGGTTACAGTTCTCCACTACCCACTTCTGATACCTGGTCCACATTAATGCCTCAGGGAGTACTGACGAGTGCCCTTCCATGATGTGCCAGCAAAGGCTGGCCCTCTGACCTCCTGGAGACTCAAAAGAGAATAAATAAACACTTGCAAGAATAGCACAAAGTAAAGGAAAAGAAAGGATCCTTTGAGTATTTTTCTTTGCTCTGAAGATAAATGCAAATAGAGGCCTCATCCGTGATCTGGTTCCTGTAGACATTTCCACCTTCTTCCTGCTCCCTATCTTATTTCCACTGTCATCAGTATTCTAAAGCACAGGTACCCCCAAATATCTTCTTTCTCTCTCCAAGTCATCATTTAGTAAATACATACTTATCCAACATAACCTCAGGTAAATATCACTTCCTCTATGAAACACCAATCACCATCCTTGGAGTCTGTGATAGATAGTCATAGTTGTCTTATGTTATCATATCTAGAATCAACTAAAACCCAAGCTGAGCATACTTAAGAGAGGTTTCCTTGATTGGATCGGTTAAGAGGAAAAGACCTACCCCAAATCTGCCCACAACATGGAAGAAGGAAGCTTTATGCTTTTGCCTGTGGGCCCTTAATCTCGTTGACAAGCTCATCTGTTCTGTTGCTGAGGCTCCCCTCTGCTGGTATTAGAACCGACTTCTTCAGGATTCTAACATAGCCTGGAGACCAGCAACTCTTTAAGAATTCCTTGGGGATTCAGCACCAGATTGAGACTGCTGATATATCAAGTCTCGTTGGACTGAGCAACTTCCTGGTCTTTGACTTTCCAATGAGAGACAGTCTTTGTTGGACTACTCACAGTATATAAGCCATTCCAATAAATAAGTATATATGTGTGTATGTATTTTTTCATTCTATTAATTATATTTCTTTAGAGGACTCTGATTAATAAGTGTCTTATCTTACTATAAACCACAAAAGTCCCTCCAGAGCACATCTTGATACAACAGAAAATAATGTCCTGACGCTTGATTTTGATAACTGGCTTCCACACTGTAAGTGCTTGGAGCTTTTGGAGGACTTCTATGGAATTCTATTGGAGTTTTGATAATATTTCACAAATCCTAATTTGTCTTTTAACATAAACTTATAGCCTGGTATTGGGGCAAATGCTAAAAGATCAGAGAGACAGAAGAAAACAATCCATACCTACTTCTCACCTAGCCAATTCCTCAAGCCTGAGGAGAACTCCATAAATCCTCAGACTGAATGTCTCTGAGTCCTCAGCTGGAGGGAAGGGAAGGGGTGAACTCTCCCTTATATACCTTTCTCTGTCCAGACATATTACTTTCTGGGTCAACCTTCCTAGTGCTGGGATTGAAGGTGTATGTGTTTCCCAAGTACTGAGTGTAGAGGCATAAGATCCCAAGTGTTGGGGTTAAAGGTGTGTGCCACCAATGCCTGGCTCTGTTTGGCCTTAAACTCACTGAGATCCAGATGGATCTCTGCCTCCCCAGTGATGAGATTAAAGGCATGGGTCACCACTCCCTGACCTTCATGGCTTGGCTCTGTGGGTGGCTCTGTCTTTTGGTCTTCAGCAAACCTTATTTCTTTAGAGCTTAGACAATATATCACCACATGATCACATGTCAATTCCTACATCACTCAGTCATTCAAATACCCTGCGGCAGAGCATGCCTGTGAGTTTTCTTTACATGACTCTAGACTCCCTCAGGAGAAGGAGTGGTGTCAATGAATTAAATATAAACAATTGTGCATTCTATAGTTGAGAACACCATGTCAATTATATGCATGTGTGCACATGTATATACAAGATACGTGTATATTAATTTGTATATATTATTTGTATATATATATACATATCTGTGCAACCAATTAGTGCTGGTAGATCAGCAAACTTCTTTGTAAGGGTCAGCTAGTACATATGACATTAGCTGCGGTGGCTCAGGTTCCCTGTGCAGTGAAAGCGACCATGGCACTATAATCAAACCTTACCTATAAGGATAGGCTGGAGGACCCCTAGGCTCTGGACACTGCCCCTGAAGGACTGACAATCAGCCTGGCCTGTGCCTGGTGTGGGGCATATGACTTGTCTTTTTACTGCTATTGTACAGGTTGGGCTTAGAAACCCCATTTTACTAAACACAGTAGAAGATCTGGAGAGCCAAAGAACTGCATCCTAGGAAGAGGGAGGAGTCTCAAGAGCTGCCACTTATTAGATGCTTAATATGACCTGGTCTACTGCATCTGGACACTTTGCATGTGTGCGTGCATGCATGCATGCATGCGTGTGTGCGTGTGTGTGCATATGTGTGTGTGTACATATGAGGATGCAGATGCTCACATGGCACGGGGTATATATGGAGGTCAGAGACCAACCACAACAATCAGTTTGTTCTTCTTCTGCTATGAGGTTCTGGTACTGAACTCAGGTCAGGGCGTTTGGTAGCAAGCACCTTTACCAGCTGAGTCATGTGACCTGACCTCTTCTGAACACAAATCTCACATAGCAGAGATACTACAGCTGTCCCCTGTCCATTGGTGATGAAATAGAGGAACCAGGGCAGGGGTAGGGCGGTAGGTTGAGGGGTAGAGTGGAGGGGAGCTCAAAGCCACACTATAGATCAAGACTAGGACTTGAAACCTAAGCCCCTGATCTCAGTGTTTCGGTCATTGTCATACACTGACCTTGACCTCCTGAGACTTGTGCACTCTGTGTTACTGACCCACATCAGTAACTCTCTCTTTGGTCATTTTCTCTGGCCCAGCCTAGCAGAGACTTCAAAGACTTCTGTCATTTGACCAGTGAGACCATAGAAAGCATCAGAACAGAATCCTCCATGTTTCTGAACCCTATGGCCTCCTCTCTGTCATCTCTATTTCTCTAGGGACAGTACCACCACGAAAACATCACAGGTTCCAAAACAGAGCTCCCAAATGAAAGGTAGGACAGCCAGTGACATCTGAGTTCCAGATAAACATTAATGAGCTTGCAGCATAAATAGAACCCTTGCACTATTTAAGCTACATGCATGCTGAACGCGACTTGAACTTCGTAACGTAAACATACTAGGGCATCTTATATTTTAACTTGCTAATCTGGTAACTGCGACTAGATGGGAGTGGTTTCTTACGTATCAAAATCTTTGATCTCTAGAAGATCTGGGGCAGTTTCTTCAGGAGGAATGAAGAAAATGAAGAGGGAAGGATCAGAACTTGACCCAGAAGAGTGCACCATGGGACTAGAAGGACAGACGTAGAATAGGAGCCCAGAGAGAATGCTTGCCTGAGCCCAGGAGAGCGAGCTAAGGCAGGTTTTTCGGGAGGCCACCTCCTCCCTCTGGTCACTCTACAGGGTTTTTGTTGCTCAATCTTCCTTCACTCCACATCCTAATTCCAGGGATCATTAAGCCTGTCTAGGCATAAAACTCACAAAGAAGTAAGCCACGAGGGGATAGGTTGTGAGATATTACTTCGCGTAAGCCAAGTAGCCACACGGGCACTTTGGGCCTAATTTAGTAACCGCAGGATGAAGCCGAGATGATTAATAATGACTGTCAACTTGACAGACTCTAGAATGATCTGTGCATATCTGCAAGAGAGTTCCGAGAGTGGCTTAATTTAGGGCAGGAAGCCTCACCCTGAATATGGGAGGTTTTATTCCTTGAGCCAGAATATTGAATAGAGGAGAAAGTGAGTTAAACTTCAGCATTCGCTACTCTGTACTTTCTGACAAGACAGAATATAGCCAGCCACCTCGTACTCTACCCCCATGGCTTCCCTGCCATGATGGACTGTATCCCAAGAACTGTAAGCCCAAAGGAACCCTTTCTTCCTGATTTTTCTTCAGGCATTTGGTCACAGTAATAAGAAAAGTAACTAATGTTGTAACTTAGACATGTTTTTCAAAGGGTTGGAGGGGCCTGGGTGTAGTTCTGTACTTGCCTAGTGTGAACAAAGCCCTGGCTCTGATCCCATGACCAAACACAGAGTGGTTGAGGGAAAAAAAAAAAAAAAAAACATGAGGAAACACACAGCATGCTAGAAAATTCACCACAGAAGTGTTCACCTATTGAGGAAAGCAGAGCTTGCTTTGGCGTCTGAGTTTAGGTCAAGGTGTTTAGCCTGGATTGCTCTCCTCCTTTTCCTCCCTCTCAGCACCACCCATCATCCTCTGCTCTGTTCTCTGTGCCTCTGTGGGAGGTGCTGGGTCCGGGAGAAGGTTCCCCAGCCCCTCTGTGTCAATAGGCAGAACACTAAAGCAACGGTAGCCATGACAGTTCAGCCCTCTACAGGGTGCTCCGGGTTAGTGTGTACATTTTCTTCTCATCTTTCTTTTCCCCCCTTTTTTTTTAACTTTATTTATTTATTATTTATTTATTATTTACCTTGGTGTTTGCCTGGAACTGGAACTACAGACAGTTGTCAGCTGCCATGTGGGTGCTGGGAATCGAACCCGGGTCCTCTGGAAGAGCAGACGGTGCTCTCAACCGCTGAGCCATCTCTCCAGCCCATTTCTTTTCCCTTTTTGTTTTGCTGTGGTTCTGTTGTTGCTGTAGCCAAGGCTAGTCCTTTAATTCCAATCTCCCTGCTTTAGCTTCTGGAAGTTCTGGAATTGCAGGCATGTGCTGTCATGTTGGGCTAAGGTCCACTTTCTTTTTAAAAAATATGGTTCCTTTTGGAACATGCAGCCTTCAAGCCTATGCTTTTCTGTGAATGAGGCACAGATTGCCCAGCTTCCTCTGCTCAGTAACCCTTGATGTTAGACCAATTCTTGCTAAAGAGATAAACTTATTGCTTTCAGAAAGTGAGCAAAGGAATGGGTTCTAGCTTTTATTTGAGAACTTATAGCAGGGTATGCTTTTTGTTTAGCAGAGTAGAACAGCCCCATATAATGGAATATAGCAATGAGTGGTTCTCACCTTGCTCAGCTGCCAATGGGATATCCTTACTTGCAGTTCATCCCTGACCCACCCTGGCAAAGGAGTCAGAAAAAGGCTCTGAATCTAGCCAGCAGGAGGGCAGTCCTGTCATGAGCTTAGAACTTGTCTCCTATGAAGCTGTCCACTCATAGGAGTAGACCATCCCATCCTAAGGAGAACTGTGTGGCTGGACTAGCTCTTTCCTTAAACTCCCGAGAGGAGCCTGTTCTGGGGCAGGCTGTGCACACCCATCCCCAGAATGAGGTCCTGGTCTCTGGTCCCCACTGAGCAACAGAGACGTGCTGTAATATCCAACAGAACACCATGACCATGGAGATACTCTCTTCTCCAAAGCAGCCTCTTACACAACAGAATCCCAGCTCTCATTTTTTCCACCATGGCTCCCTATCTGGGACTCTTACATCATACAAAATCAATGGCAAAGTATTCTTTGGTGTAAGAAGAGAAATGAAGCTCCTGAATCCCATCAGCCACCTGTTTCTTGGACCTCTTTCACAGGACAAGGATCGTGGCTGCTAACCATACAAATAAAGTGCACTTACACTGGCCCTCATGTGCTTTCTGAGAACTGCCATTCTCTTTAAGCCTTAATTTTCACTATTGATGGCAGATCACATCTGTGGACTAACTTCACCCTGGCTTCATCCCTTCTAAATCACATGACAACACATTGTAGCAGACAAAATCAGAAAGGTCTGCTTGTTCATCGAACATACTCAAGTGCAGTGGGATTGTGTTCTGTTCCGTTGTAAAAGATCGTCCCACCTACTGGTTTAATAAAAATGCTGATTGGCTAAAGACAGACAGGAAGTGTGGGTGGGACTAAGAAAACGTTGGGAACAGGAAGAACAGAGCAGAGATGCCAGAGAATAGCATGTGAGATGAGATGATAGGAGATGCAGAGGAAAGAAGTTGAAATGCTGCCGAGAAAAGGTACCAAGCTACATGGCTAAACAAGACAAGAATCATGGGTTAGTTTAAGAATAAAGAGTTAGCAAGTTATATGCTTGGGCCGTAGGTCAATCAGCGTAAAATTAGCATAAGTGTCTGTGTGTTACTGCAGGACTGCAGGCCAGAAGCCTCATACTACACCCAGGGCACGTGGAGCAGAATGTAAGCCAGTCAGCATCCTCACCTGCATCTCTGCTGCCCTACTGCAGTTGGAGAAGGGAGTAGCTGCTGTTTGCTAAAGAACCAGCCTTGAGGCTCAGTGGAGTTCCTGGGATCTATCCTCAGGGTCACAGGGGCAGAAGGTAGATGAGGCTCTACCCCCAAGAAGCCCATTCTATAAAGAGCCAACAATAGCTTGCCTATCTGCCCAGGTATCCTATGTCCTCAGGCCACACGCAGACCCCTCTCCAGGGCACCCTTCGACTCATTAGTGTGCATGCAATTGTGCATTGGGGGAAACAGAAGAGAGAGGGAGTCGTTTTCTTCAGGGGGCAGCCACTTCCAAGTCACTTGTGTGACAGTCAAAAGCCCTCCTGCCTGTGCTCATACAGTCAGCCTTGATTAAACTTAGCACACATCGCAATCTCTCTCTCTCTCTCTCACACACACACACACACACACACACACACGTTAGGAAAAAGTGAGAAGGGAATAAGAGAGGGCAATAGGAACGTGGGAATTCCATCACAGTGGATTGTAACATGTATAAAGTTGTCAAGAATAGACACATGCAGAACCTAGTTACACACCTGCTCTCCCTGGCTAAGGGTTAGTTTCTCTGCAACCTTTTCAGCACTGGGCTTTCATATTCTTTCAATGCATGACATACTAAGGCATAATTACTCTCTCTCTCTCTTTCTCTGTGTGTGTGTCTATCTGTCTCTCTGTGTGTGTGCATGCGCACGCGGGGGTGTGCACACACGTATATGTGGTTCCATTTGAATCAGAGGCTCATGCATGTTAAGGAGATGCTACCAGGAGCAACAACCCCCATCCCTGTCTCTTCCATTCATATACCTGATAACAAACTCTCCATGCATCTAGAGTAATAGTTTTTGCGTATGCCACAGCACTCACCCTTCCTGCCCAGCCAGCATACTTAATAATCTTTCCTTACAGGTGTCTCTCCACACAACCACAAGGGCCCGTCACCGCCCCCACATGCACAAGCCTGACTGGAATGTGTCTGAGCTCTAGCACAGTCTGAAGATTCACGCCAAAGCCTAGGACTGCATCATGTGTTCAGAGGCTCAGTGGGAGGTCTGGAGGGGTTGGGAGGTCATGAATGTCATGGGTCTAAGAATACCTTTTCCATCTTAAAGACCTGGGTTTGGATTCTGGGCTTCCCATGCGAAGACAGAGTGGGAAACAGAGTTTACAGTCCCATTCAAATCCCAAATCTGTGATGTAAATAGCAAGCCCCTGATCTCTCCACATCTCGGTCTTGTCATGGTGATACAGGGACATCCCATGCTCAGCTCAAGGAGCTGCGGTGAGGATTTAGGAAGACAAACGGGGCAAAGTTCTTATCTCAGAGCCTGGAACCAAGTAAATGCTCAACAAATTTAACCTGTGATTATATCTAAGTCCCTGGAGTTTCCTGGGAGATGCCAGGGCTATGCCAGAGGGTGGAGTTGAAACAGAGAAAATGTGGACAGTGGCTGGGGAGAGAGTTGGTCCCATGACTGGAGTGGAGAGCTTTCTCTGCCACACAGGTGGCATCGCTTGGATCTGTAATCCTGTTGATCTGAGTCTGCAAAGCCTTTGTCCTTTGCACAGCAGGTGACATTGGCTTCTAGGCTCTTGTGTTTGTGTGGAGAGACACATATGAGGAAAGGTTATTAAGCATATTGGCTGGGCAGGAAGGGTTTGCCCATACCAAAGGACACCATACTAAGTAAAACATATCTGCTGCAGATATAAAGATATAACTCCCATGGGGTCCCAGAAACTAGCCAGCTCCCAGAAACAGGGAGAATAAGCACATAGTCCCATGGACCCCAAGTGACCAGAGAAACATGGACCAAAAATCATGACAGGCCTTACATATCAGTGCTCAGATGCCTGCCTTCTGTGGATGCCTCATGCTACACAAGCTCTCTAGCAAGTGGCTGCCAGCCCTGAGAACTGTGAGAAAAAATGATATGGCCATGTTTCCTGGAAGAGGCATTCAATATGGTCTTGGCAGAGAAGAGCCAACATTCCAGGTAGAGCAGATGGCCCTGGTCCAGGAACACAGAAGCCCCATAGCATGCTTCTGTTTCCCAGGCTCCTGTCCCAAGGGTCATCAGTTAGTTTATGTTGCAGTCAAGCCCAGTACAAACCATCCTCTTGACTCTAGCTCCACTCTATCTTCAGGCTCCTCCACTGTACATGACCCAAACCATCTCCCACCCTGCCCTAGACCCACCTCCTCCTTTGAGCCATAGTCAGTCCCGCCTAGTGTGGCTGGAGTTGTGGAGCCCAGGGGGCTAGATCCTGGAAGGCCTCTAACATTTGGGAACCAGAAATCTTTTGAGAAACGTAAAAAGCAAACCACCACCACCAACAACAAAACTCTTCTTAGGAATCAGTATTTGCAGGATCTCCAAGCCATGCCTGGCTCTCTCTTGCCTTTGACCGGCTGGGCATCTCATAGCTAAACTCAGAACACTGAAGCCTAATGAGAACCTATTCTGGAATACTGACTCTGTTCTTTGAGAGGGATGAATCAATTTCATTGACAGAATAGCCAGTTAGGATCAGGTTCAATATGTGTGTGTGTGTGTGTGTGTGTGTGTGTGTGTGTGTGTGTGTGTGTATGTATGAATGTATATGTATGAGCTGAGCCTCAGTGCTGGGTCCTTCTTGTAAATGACCATCTATTGGCTGCAAGCAGCTGTCCATTGGGTGAGGACCTGAAGAGTCTTGCAGTCTCCCTTTCTCAGAGAAGTTGAAGGGATCAAGTCTGATGGTCCAGACCGAATGTTCCCAGGATGTTTTTTGGCATGGGCAAGTGGCTGCTGCTGATCTCGTGTCCCCTCCCCAGCTCTGAAGCACATATAAGGATCTCAGGTCTACAGGGGAAGGAACTGACATCAGCACGAAGTTATTGTCTGGAATCAAAACCCTACACACTGGCATTTTTCACACAGCCAATGGATATGGATTGCTATGGAGACCTCCAGGCACTAGGTGAGATCTGGTGATGTATGTGGAAGTACTGTTCAGATGGCAGTCATGTTGGGGTGACACTGATGAACCCCAGTCACACAGATTCCCACAGTGAAGTCAGTCAAGGTCAAGGCTGCGGTGAAAGAGGAGATATGCAGGAGTCAATAGCAAAAGCAGCTTGAGTCCATGTGGGGATGAACAGATGCAGTCTGTCCATGTCATGGGATGTTGTTCAAATTTTAAAAGGAAGGATGTTCCTTCAAGTGGCACAGCACAGAAGAACCTCCGGACACCATACTAAGTAAAACAAACCCGCTACAAATACAAAAATATAACTCCCATGGGGTTCCAGAAACTAGCCAGCTCCCAGACACGGAGAGTATGATGGTGGCTACCTGGGGAGCAGGAACCAGGCCTCAGTGTATGCAGAGATTATTGGGAAGAATGAAGTAGATAGAGATGGTCAGTGGAATGGCTGAATGACATGTCCTCAGTGACCCTGAATGGATGCTTTAAAATGGTCAGATTTTGTTATGGATATTTTACCATGTTAGAAAACAAAACAAAACAAAACAAAAAAAAAACAAAACAAAACCCCAACATTAGTTCTCAAAATCAGAGAGTAGACAGTGGTCCCTGACTCCCACCTGTGGGTGGGTCCTGCCCCCCTTGCACCAAAGAGGAGTGCCCAGGTGAATCTGGCCTCTGTGACACACCGGTCAGCTCTTCATCTCCTCCACCAGCCTCATCTCCAGTTCCAGAATTATTCATCATCAAGGGGCTGCCGGAGATGGAATGTCAATTAGGAGCTCAGCTTGATTCTGTTTTATCTTATTCTCCCCCATGAGGTGCTGCCTGAGTGGGGCGGGGCAGGAGTGTGCCCAGCTTTGCTGTGACTTGGCAAGCAAAAGCAGTTTCTGCACAGGAGGCTGAGTATGGAGCACCCTGGGGCTCAGGCAGAGGATGCTCATTCCAGGAAATAATTACTCAATACCCCTTTAAACTGGTCCCAAGAACAGAATACTGAGGAGTCCAGACTTTCTTTCCTTTTTGGTTAGTCTCCCCATTTAACCTGGGTGTTAGGAGGTAGACACCAAAGCTTGGAAAAAGATCGAGCTTGAAATCTGCACTCTCCACTCCATAGCTGTCACAAGACCTCAATCTTTTCATCTATAGAATGGGCACAATGGAAGTACCTGTCCTGTAGGTCATGGTTCAAACCAACAAAACATGTCCAGAGGGCCGAAGGGATCATTTGGTAGGTAAGAATACTTGCTACATAAGCATAAGGACCAGAGTTTGAATTCCCAGCACTCCGACAAAAAGCTGTGTGGTGATCTATTGTATATTTAATATAATCAGTCTGGACTTTTCAGAGGACAGAATTACCCACAGCTGTGCAGGTCAGGGAGTGGTGACCCACATCTTTAATCCCATCACTTGAGAGACAAATCCTTCTGAATCTCTGTGAGTTCAAGACCTAACAACCAGGTAGTGGTGGTACATGTCCTTAGTCCCAGCACTCGGGAGGCAGAGGCAGAAGGATCTCTGTGAGTTCAAGGCCAGCCTAGTCTACAAAGCGAGTTCTAGAACAATCAAAGCTGTTACACAGAAAGTCTTGTATAACAAACAAAACACACAAAAACAAACACAAAGAACAAAAAGGCTGGAGAGATGGCTCTGTCCTCTGATGTTCCAGACTAATTTTATTAAATATACAATATATCACTCACAAAGCTGGCCATGACCACATGTGCTTCTCTTCAGTTTTGTGAGGGATGGAGACAGAGAGATAACTAGGGCATGCTGCCCTGGGTTCTGGGAGAGACCCTGTCTCAGGGGACTCATGTAGAGAAGAAGCAAGATGCCCTATTTTCTCTTCAGCATGCACATAGGATGTTAACCTGTGCACATATGTGTGCACCTGCACACATATGCACACACATGTGACCATGTGTGCTTACACCAAGAGACGCAATACAAGCATGGGGCTTGACGCATATCAGTGTGTGAAACTGTCTTGTCAAGGTCACCATCATCATCAGCAGTAGCTGCCTTTGTTTTCACTGTGAACAGTATCTAACTAATCACCTCAGAGGGAGATTTGTGTTGGCTCATGGTTTGAGGGGAGACAGTCCCATCCTGGCAGGGAAAGAGTGGGAGAAGGCAGGTCTCTGATGGTGGTGGTAAAACTGGTACCTGCCTTGTCACTTCAAAATAGAAAGTGAATGGTATAGGAAGTGGGGCTGGGCTGTTGGTTTCAAGCCCCCAATGCCCTACCAATAACACACTCCCTTCAGTACTACCTCCTACTCCTAGAGGGTTTTTAACATTGCCACCATCCAGGATCTAATGCTTGTGTCTGGGGAGGGGGCAATTCACTTTCCTACCACAACAGTCTCATTTCTAATGAGTTACTTTGTTCAAGGAGGCATTATCCCACAAACAGAAGAGCGGGCATTTGATTCACTTCCTGTTGTTACTCCCTTGAGGACAGCATCCTGTTGGCTGCCACCAGTCTGGGCACACAGGATTGGTGGACAGGAGGAGTATTGCTGGTCAAACGGGATCCCTACAGCAGTGTATGACTTGAACTGTTTCCTACCAAGTGATGGTATCATGGTTGTGCTCTCATTTGACCCTGTGTTAGTGGAAGTGGGATGCTGGGACGGTCATCCCATCATATCAGGCCTGAATTTGTTGGGCCTGACTCAAACCTAGCTTGGCCTCTTGCACATAAGGGCCAAGACTTATTTTGTTTATTTATAGTAAAATGCATATCAGTGAAGAATTTGTCTTGACCACTTTGGTGCTCAGGTCACTGGTGTCAACTATGTTTAGGTGACCTCTATTCACACGATGGCTTCTCTACATTCCACCTGTTCCCTTTCCCCAGCTGGGCACCCACCCTTCTGCTTTCTCTTTCTCAAATGTCACTCTTTGAGCACGTCCTAAGAGTGAGATCACACAGCATTTGTCCTCTTGGGGCAGCTCTGAAGTTTATCTCCATTGTGGGATGTGTCCAGCTACCTCAAGCCACCTTGAAGTTATGCAGTGTGGGTAATAGTCCAGCTCAGATGGACTCTCCAATCACCTCTCTGCTTTCACAAATGGAGAAGGATAGACAGCATTCATGGCCCCTGGAATGGCACCCCATGTGGTACCAGTCGGCTGGGCAGAGAAGAGCCACCGGGGCCACCACTCTGTTATCTCCAACCCAATGACACTCCTAAACTGACAATATCCCAGAAGTCTCTCTTTTCCCTGACAAAATTCAAGCCATCAGACCATCTGCCTCATTGAACATACATGCATACATTTCTGGCTCCTGATGGCCCAGGTTCCCACACCTTAGTCTATGAAGATTTGTGTACCAGAACTCACAACCACGCCTACCTTATAAAGCCTTCTTCAGTCACCAGAGAGACTGGAGAAGACACTTTGAACATGTCTCCTTCATGCCAGTATCCTTCTGAAAACTTTTCTCACGTCCTTTCCAATCAACCTGTCATCTTCTTGGCCAACCTCTCTGGGACCTATGGTCTTTTCTCACCTTGTTCCAATCATAGGGGGCTCCTTTATCTCGTTTCTCAGACTCATGAATTCAGTTCCTCAGGGACTTATGGGATAGTTTTAACTGTCAATGTGACATAGCCCAGAGTCATCTGGAAAGAGGATTTCAATTAAGGAACAGCCCAATTGAGCAAACCAGCCTGTGTCGATGTCTGTGGTTATTGTGACTGACAGTGGATGTGGGAGGGGCCCCGCCCACTGTGGGTCATAGCATCCCTAAACAGGTAGGTACGAACAATATAAGAAAATTAGTGGAAACAGAGCCTCCATGTTTTCTGCTTCAGTTCCTGCCCTGACTTCCTTCAGTGATGGGTTGTAACCCGGAAGTGTAAGCTAAAACAAACCCTTCCTAACCCTAAGTGGCTTTGGGTCACAGTGTTCTATGTCAGCCACACAAAATAAAGTAGAGCAGGGTCTCTGCTGGTTGTGTGTTATCCTCAGTACAGACTTCTTCTCAGCTGTCCAGAGCCATCCCACTCCACAGACATCTAGAAGGCCTGCTGCCTCCTGCACAGGCTGTTTCTGTGCTAATTATTCACACGGCACTTTCCGCAGCTCGGCATTTCTCCCTTTGACCTAATGTCCATCTGGACTGTAGGGTTCACATGAGCAGGGGCTCCGTCTAGTCTAACTCATTCCTTCGCCTGTGCTCCGAGCCGCTGCTCACCCAGTGCTTGGGGGATGAAGTGACTGAAAGGTGAGAAAGGGGAAGAATATGGCCAAAGCACTTTGCGTGGGGTCTGGCTCTAAGGCCCACTAGATGGCAGTCACAGTGATCATCTTGTCATCCTTTGTCACCCTGGACTTCCTTCATCCTCAGCCATCTGCAAGGTCAGCCCTGGGGTTAAGACAAGAGGCAAAATCATTAGTGTCCCAGGCTGTATGTGTGCTGATGGAAGCTAGAATCCATTAAGGGAGTCTCGTGGTTAAGTATATCTGAGATTAACTTCTGAGGGCCCATACTGTCTTATCCCATCCACAATGGGTCTGAGGGTCCAAGTACGAGGCCTGGGGGAGTTTGGTCAGGGAAGGGCAAAGGTTCTAGCAGAAAGATCAAAGATGGAGACAGAGGCAGCAGCTGAGAGCAGGTGTCCTCTAGGTCGAGGTCTCTAAAGGCCATCATCTTAATCTGCCCACTTCTGATGTGGTTCTGTGCAGAGAGGACACAGAGTGGAACCCTGATCCTGCCAATGAGAGCATCCATTTACCAACGGCCCTTCGGCTCTCCTGGCACGCGCCTGCTGTCAGACCTTTTAACTCAGTCACAGTGTATGCGTGTGTTTGCACGGCTGCTCTGCGCCTGCAGACGCCACCCCACAAAAATAATCAAACAGCTCTTTAAGTGATGCTCCATGCAGGGTTTCCATGGCAACGCTTTATGAAACAGCAGTGAGAACTTTGGTGGGTTTCTCTCCCCTCCCCTCCCTGACACAGAGATTCTCACTCCAAGAGGCTTCTGCAGAGGCCTGGGTCAGCCTGACTGTGGGACCTCGGGCTTATTACATACCCACACTCTGCCTCAGTTTCCTCACTTATAAGATGAAGGTGCTAACCATGCATATCTAGGATTTTTATGAGGATTAAATGTATGGGTGTGTGTATGTGGTGAGTAAAATTCTAAGATGGTTTCCAAGAATCCCAGCCTTGGATCCCAGTCCTGAAATCCCTCCTTCTAGGTGTGGTGGCCACCATGATTATGATGGGATGTAGCATCATATATGCATGTAGCATAGGGCTTCGAGGTGACCTTTGCACATGTAATCCCCTCCCCCTTATTGTTGGTTACCCTGAATTAAAGGTAAAGAGAGCTTTGGCACATGGGCATGATGCAATCTAACTGAGCTTCAAGGGGTCAGAGGTCAGGCACTGAAAGGGATCAAGGACTCTGCTGACCTTGAAGAAACAAGTTGTGTAATTCCATAGATTCAAAACAGCCCTTTCCACAGCCCTCTGACCTGGGGAGAGTACTCTCTTCCCAAAAGCCGCCTAGCAAGACTCAGTGACACTTGGGGATTCTCGGTTTATGAAATCTTCCAAAGACAGCCCAGCCGAGCCAACCGAGACTTCCAACTTATGGAAGCCTGAGCTGTTCGTTTATGCAGACCAGGCAGTATTTGTTACAAGGCAGGAGGGAGCTGATACACTTAGTATAGATTACAGATTCATTCGAGAGGCTATCATACCTCCTGCCTCAGGCCGTCGCCACACTGCATGGGAACTGCCCATCTGCCTCAACACCCTGTTGTCCTGTGATTTTCTGACACAGGTGCCCAGAGAAAGTAAGTCACAGTATTCAGGATGACCTGAGTGTCAGACAGTGTGTGCTCAGGGTCAAAGTCACAGTAAAACAGGCTCTGTAATGTTGTCCCATTGATTGTATGGCTTGGTTGCCTTAATTGACAATGCAAGGGACCACAGGAAGACGTTTGTTCCAGAAGGGTGAGCTATGTGTGCCCTATCCGTTTCTCAGTGCTGAATGCAGCACCAGGCGGTCAACCCCTCAGAAACGAGTCAATGTCCTCCTTCCCATTGCCAAAGCCCTTCCCAACACTCCAGGGGTGGCCTGCATGCTCCAGGCCCTACTACCCCTATACTTCGGGGACCAGCTTAGTCCTGGTTTCCCTGGAATGTAACCAGTTCAAGTACCACATGTTCCACATCCTAAGAAATCAAAGTAATTAACATTGGTGGCCCCTTCCCCTCTTCTGGACTCCATTGACTCCCTCTGTGGGAACTCTCAGGGGCTCTACCTATATATACACCCTTTCACTTCATGCTGGCTCTGGCTCTGTGGTATCTAAATGTTCAATGGCTTCTCAGTTCCTTGAAGAAATCCCCAGAATTGCCAGTGATGCAATCCATAGCTCTCTGTCCCTCACCCTGCTTATTTCTATATATCATCATCCTCATCAGAATCATATGAGTATCTGGCTGACCTGTCCCCTGGTGGTTTGTGTCTCAGCAGTCAATTCCATGTAGGCAGTGACCTCATCACTGCATGCTGGGTTCTAGTGATGTGGATAGATGTCAAATCAATGAATCAAGCTCTGTCTGCTAATTTAACTTTCTTCCTCTTTCTAAATCTTGCTCCCCACCGACAAAGCCCTATGAGTCTCAGAAGATCAGGCTGGGCTGTAGAAGCTGTTCTGCCTACCCTTACCCCTGGTCTGCTTAGATCATGCCTGGTACTCCCAGGGTCATGCATTCCATGTACCCTTCTCTGCTCAGGCTGTGCCCCTACCTCAGTCATTCTTCCACTGTGATCGGTCCTGGAACCCCCAAAGGCCAACCCTTGAGTAGGTCTTCTGTATTGGAAACTATCTCTTACCTGTCAGAAGCTTGAGAAATTCCTGCCTGTTCTGACTCTGGCTCCCTTTAATTATTCAGTACATAAGATCCTCCAGTGCTGGACTCACACGGATATTATCAGAGTGCTGCCTCAGAACTGGGGTTTCTCTTTAATTCTACAGGAATTGATGCTAGAACCATGTGAAGTATGGGGGGGAGCAGGGGAGCACAGGCAGACATTAGCCCACCTCCAAAGGGCTCAAAGTAGGGATGGGCAAACAAGAGGGTAAGAAAGAAATGGATATAGGTTGGCATTGTGGGAATACAAGGTAGGAAGGAGTGGGGGCCTTTTCTGATGCAGATGGGCATCCAGTGGGCTGGGCTGGGCAGTCAGTGGCCTCACCCTCAGTGAACAGCCTTTCTGTTGAGAGTCAGGCACCTCCTTCTGCATAGCAGAATCAGCACCTAGGATGTCCCCTGAAAGCACCCACTGACCGAAGGGATGGAGCCTTTACAGTGACTGTAGAATTGATGAGTCTTGGGGCGCAATGATCCCCCGCAGGATACCCACAACAGGCAGGGGTTTCTAGGGGTCACATCTATCCTTTATCTGCTTTATGTTTAGACCCAGACAACCTTTGAGCAGGACTGTTTCTGTCAATGGCCTTTCCTCGGCCCCTTACTTACCAGCTGAACTCTTAAAGAACAGGAGATCGGTGCTGTATAGGTCAGGGGTCGCTGTACAGTCTTACCTCCTGTGTCAGCCCCTGCTGAGGTGTCAAAGGGCTCTTTAGGCTTTCAGCTGGTGTGCTAGGTGCCCTCATGAAAATCAGTGGCCTCCTCAAGCTTTGTCCCAAGTACCCCCTTTCCGGCTGTTACAGGTGGTCCATAAAGCCATGGAGGGCTACATGGGTGAACTCATTACTGGCCTAGTGTGCTCTGTTCCACTGGGAAAGCAATGGATGCCAGTGTCTCTGTGACGGGTTAGAAGAGATATCACAGAGAGATTCGAAGCATAGTTCTGGAGTCAGACAGACCTAGGCATTTACTTTGGTTGTATGACTTTAAGAAATACACTGTTCCTCTCTGATCCTCAGGGGCCTCATTTTCAGAGATGTCTGGAGAACTGAGCGATGTGGATAACATAGCAAACATCACAGGGCCTAGTGTGGGCTCTGTCAATGGGCCTGTAGATGTTGAGGCTGGATGGAACAGAAATCATCCTAGCAAGTTCCAGTGGTTTGAGCCAGAGAGAAGAAAAGACACAGGTTCCTTTGTTTAGGACTCCAACTGCAAAGCCAGGCAGCCTGGCTTCTAATACAGAGTTCCCTCCATACTTCCATCCTTCTTTGCAAGGCTTCATCTAGATTTAATGAGGGTGAGAGGATCCGCCTGGGAGCAGCCCCTGGGGAGGAGAAGCAGGCTCTGTGTGTGGGCAGTACTGCTGTTTGAGGGGGTTTGCTCTCTTACCCAGCAGGCTTTGGGGTTCTGGAAGTCACATTAAAATTTAATAGGGAAATGCACAGTTCAGTCTTCACAAACCCACCTGCTCTACAGGATCCGAACATCTCATGCAGCCGGAGTTTACAGAGGGGATTTTAAATGAGATTAACTTGACTTGCAAATATCCATCAGAAATAGATGTAACACCACCTCTCTGTTCAAAGCAGCAAAGCTTCCCCTGGCAACTTCCTCTGAATTCTTCAGTCCTTGTCAAGACCTGCTGGGGGGGGAGGGGCCCTTAAACTGCCCTTCTTAACCCTCTTGTCATGAAATCATGACATTCTTGTCTCCGTGCCTTTGCATAGGATCTTCCTCTTCTCAAATCACGGAGATTCATTTCTTCATCTCCTTCAGGCATTACCTGAAATGCCACTTTCTCTGAGTTATTTCCAAGTCCCTCCCTGGGCTCAGCACTACAAGCCCTGGACCTCATCTCCATATTGGTGTCTATTTTACTTCAAGGAATTTCCAGGCAAGGAACGTATCTCAGAGGATATATAATCACACCCCTTATTTTACCTAGAAGATTCCATAATAAAGAGAGAGTCTGTTTCACTTGTTTTGATCCTTTGTACTTGAGGGTATATCAGACACCAGTTTGGCCCTCAATAAATAGCTAAGTCATGTGTGAGTGAAGGAAGGACCTGAACCCTGCCCGAGAGCAGGGAAGAGAGGCTGGATGTTTCCTCATCTTGTTCTAATAAATAAGATATTTGCCCCTTTTCTTTGGCAACATGGTCTTTCACTGGCCTGTGGGCAGGCTGTTCATTAAGACCTTAAAATCCACCTGACTCTTGCTCTCCAGTAACGGAATTTCAGGTTCAGGTCATTAGGCTTGGGTTTTTATGTGGGTTCTGGGGCCCAGCCTCTAGTCCTCATGCTTCCAAGGCAAGCACATTCCTGGCTCATCCGTCTTCCCAGCCGGCCTTGCCACTTCAGCTCTCTGACAGCCCAGTGGAGTCTCAAGGAGCCTTTCCAGGTACTACTGCCTGGCTCTATTCCTAAACACTGATTTATTTGGTCTTGTACGAGGTCTAAGTACAGAAATATTTTTCTTCCTTTTCTATATTTCACACAAGAAACCACATGTACTGTAGGTGTGTGCTGATAAATTTCAGTATCCGATATACAGACGACATAAATCTGCTGTTCCTCTTAATTAGTTTGTAACTACTAGAATTGTAATTTTACACAAATGAAAAAATATACTAGTGTGATGGTCTGAATAAGAATGGTCCATGTAGGCTCATAAATTTAAATGCATAGTGCCCAGGGAGTGGAGCCGTTTTAAAAGATTAGAAGGATTAGGAGGCATGGCCTTGTTGGAGAAAGTGTGTCACAGGGGTAGGGGGCTGGGGGTGGTTTTTGAGGTTTTAAAAAGCCATGCCAAGCTCAGTCTTTCACTCTCTGCTTGCAGATTAGGATGTAGCTCTCAGGTACTTCTCCAGCACCATATCTGTCTGCTGTTGTACTCGATAAAATGAACAAGGCTTTCAAACCATAAGCAAGCCTCCAATTAAACTCTTTCTTTTTTTAAGAGTTGCCTTGGTCATGGAATCTCTTCAAAGCAATAGAACATGACCAAGGCAACTATATGACAATAATTGTGGAGGTTTGGATAAAGAACACCTCCACAGGCTTATATATTTGCATGCTTAGTTACCAGGGAGCGGCACTATGTGAAAAGATTAGCAGAATTAGGAGGTGCAGCACCCCTCAAAGGAAAAAAAAAGGTAACTCTTGTCTTAGGTCTGGAATTTTTTTTCACATCCAGGATAACTAATTTGAAAGCTATCCATATTGTATGTATGTTGGCTGTTCTTCTTGTTTATTGTTGACTAGGATTCCATTGAATGGACATACCACAGTCTAGTTTTCTATCCACTTGCTTATTAACATTTCAATAAATTTTGATGTTGGGTTCTTAAACATGAACACACATGTTTAATTTTCTAAAGGTAACTCTTGGGGTGGGATGGCTGAGTTATAGAAAACCGTATGCTTACTTAGGGAAGTGTGTGCTTACTTTTTTTTTTTGTAAGACAAACATCTTGTCAAAGTGGTTGGCCATTCAGTTCTATATTCTCACTGGCAGTGAATGTCTGTTGGTGGGCATGTGGATTACTGGAGGTTTCCTAAGGTGCTCTAAGGTTCAGCTGAAGCTCAAAAAAACTACTTTGAACAAGACCTTTGCAGTGGAAGTCAGGCCAGAGAGTGAGCATCCCACTAGCTACTGCGGGTTCAAATCTCAATTTCACCACATGCTACATGTAGGACATAATCCTATGTTTCAGCTTCTCATAAGATGAGGCAGCAATGATACCTAAATCCTGGGGCTGTGCTGAGAACATGCACATGATGTGTGCAACGTGGTCCCTGATGTGGGGTCAACACCTCATCAATGCTTAAGACTGCCTTTCACTTCTGACCTCTTATACTTAGCAGAGTTTCTCAGAAGAACTGGATGAAAGAAACAAAGAGCAAAACCAAGACAAATAAGCAAAACCAAACCAAAAACCAAACCAAAACAAAAAATCCTGGGGCTGAGATGATGATGCAATCAAGTGCTTTCTACACAAGTGTAAAGATTGAATTTGATCTCCAGAACCCACATTAAAACAAAACAAAACAATAAAAGCCATCAAGTGTAATAGCATGTTTGTAATCCCAGCCTTGAGGGAGCTGGAGATAGCCCTGGGGCTTGCTACTCATCAAGCCTTGCCTACTCAGTGAGTTCCAGGTCTGTGAGTTTCTGTTTCAAAAAACAAGGTACATGGCACCCAAGACTGGCCTCTGTTCTTTGCATGCACACATGTTCAGGTGCATACATACAGGTGCACACACACAGAAGAGAGAGTGGAAACACATACACCGACGAGGGGGAGGTAGGGAGAAGGAGACGGAGAGAGGGAAGGAGGAAGGGATGAAGGGAGAGAGGTGGGGGAGACTGACTAGAGTGGAGGTCTGGCAGAGCTTCCAGATTCCTCCAAGCTCTTCCACTCCAGGCTCCACACACCTCTTGCACTCCACTCCACACATGGCTCCTGCCCCTCCAGTTCACAGCTAAGAATCCCATCCCTTCTCTTCAATCTGTTGCCTCCTTGTGAAGTCACGAGCATCCTGGATACAGAAGGGCAAGGGATGTGGAACAACGGGGTTTATCCTGGTCTCTAGTCCTAACTAGCCAAGTCACGGGAGACACAGGTCAGTGTTCTCAAAACTCCATTTCCTGTTCAAACACACAGCCCTCGCTCCCCACTTCCCATGAGAAGCCACAGAGACCTTAAGAGAAGCTTGGGGAGTAATATGACAAGTGGCACACAGGTAACATTCAGGAACCTTTCATTCTTGTTCTTTGCACCTTAAAGGTGTAGAGGCAGAGAGCGCTACATGGCAAGGGCATCTCCTGTGTCCCCTTGCCTCTTCCAGGTGAAGTTCATGCATCTTATGTTGGAGGCTACTAGCCTGTCATGAACTTTTCCTATCCTCACCCTCTTCCCTTTGGTTCTCTTCCCATTCCCCACTGAGGGCTTGTTGGGATGAGTCCTGATGAAAAGCTTGGACTTACAGCACCATGTCCCCTCCAATTTGTGCAGCCTCATCAGAGCCTGTCATGTCTGGCTTTCTCGCCGTCTGGCTCTGAGATGATGCCAGGGACAAACACATGCTATGTTTAGCATCATAAACACAAAGCCACCACCAGGAGGCAGAGAGCCATGCTGGAGGGTCCACTCAAGGGCAAGTGGTCCTCTTCTTTTCAACCTACACTATGCAAGGCTAAACCCCAAGGGTGATAATGAAGGATGTCCTTCTACCCAAACCATCTGGGCACTGTTCAGAGGGCTCTGGAGCTGGGGTGCCTGCCTTCAGAACTTCTCATCTAGTACTCAGTTGACATCAGAAAATCAGGCCCAACAGTACGCTGACTCTCACTTATTAAGTATAGATAGGAATGGTTATTAAATATGGAGAACTCAGGGCCCAGGACCCAGGGATGTGTAAGACCAATTTGTTTAAACTATGACTACGAATTCCAAGATGGCAGCATTAAGAGATAGAACCACAAAAGGCCCTTGGTACCCTGGGTAACCACCTAGATTGTCTATGTTGAGAGTTAGTCTCAGTACTGATATCTGTATCAACCATGGAGTAGGGACCAACAAGGGACCTGGGGGATAGTTCCTGCCTAGAGTAGCTCATGGTCTGGTGGGTATAATGGGAGCTGGGGATAAGAAAGTACCAAGAAGCATAGCATCCAGTAAGTCAACTGGTCCATTCTGGATAGTGGAAGTCACATCCCTGTTCTGGGCCAGCAAGAAGATGTCAGAGATGACTTCTAAGTGGGAAGATTGCAAGATCTGAATCCACACAAATTGGAAACTTTCAAGGGAATTCCCTCCTCTGTGAAGTCAAACCCCGGTCTCTGGGGTAGAGGACAGCTTCCTGGACTTTGGAAGCATGGCAGACTTTGGCATTCTTAATCCTTCCTGAACATGCCTGGGCAGCAACAGAAGACAGTTTCTGCCCTTATGATTAAAACCTCCAAGGTACAGGCCACAGCAGGTGAACTTACAGCTCAAATCATAATTTCTAAATACGCCAAAGTGTAAGTCCAGATCACTGATGTGGGAGGCATCATGTGATGGAAATACCCAGCCAGCAGGAAAACCTGGCTGACCCTGACTCTGCTGCAGGCTCCTGCAGAGAGTGCCTGTTATTCTGCATATGCGGTGTCCAGCTATGGGAAATCTTTGACTGTGAAAAGCGGTCTCACCAAGTTGAGTCCTTTGGCCAGGGTGGGAGTGGAGGGGAGGGGCAAGGAAGCAAGGTAAGGAAATAAGAGCCTGTAGCAGATTGAAGCCAGAGTGAGATGAGGAAAGCACTGAATGGGTCAGAAGCGCCGACTCATGGGTGTTTGAAAACAAGGAAAACATGATTGAGTAAATGGTTTCAGCAAATGCTTCAAGCCAGGGCAGGAATTGCTTGCTGAGTGGGAATGGATACTTTGGTGACAGTTTAGAAGGCAGTGGAGAGTGCCATGAGAACAAGCCTGTCTCTGAGAATAGATGCCCAGGGTACAGCTATGAGCTGTATTCTTGCTAAGCGCCAGGTGCCACCTGACTCTGAGCAGGAGAAACTAAGGAGGGTGTAGCATCTGCAGGCCTGGGGGGGGGGGATCTGTAGCTTCTAATCAAGACCCTGTCAATGTTGGTCACCACCATGGGAGAAGGTGCTGAGACAGGAGAATTGATTTTAATATTTCATAAATGGTTCCTGTCTGGTATTTATTGAATCATTACAGGTCTGAAGAAGTCACTAAAACATTTTTCTCAAGTGTATATTCTTTTGATTTTTTTAAGACAGTGTCAGGAGCCCAGGCTGGCCTGCAATTCATTCCATAGCCAAAGATAACTGTGAAGACCCAGTCCGTGCGCCTCATGTGCCTGAATCGTAGGCATGCCTCAACATGCCCAATCTTCAGGCTGTGGAATAGGAAATGTTATAAAAAGATGCCTGAGAGGGGCTGGGTCAATGGCTCAGCAGCTAAGAACACCTGCTGCACACACAGAGATGTGTGCTGGATTCCCAGCATCCATGTAAAAGTTGGGCTTGGCCACGTGAGAAGCTGAAACCCTAGTGTTTAGAGGTGGGGAAAACAGAGAGGAGGATTGCTATGGCTGCCTGCCAGCTGTTTCCAGGTTCAGTGAGATGCCCTGTGTCAAGAGAGTAAGAATACAGTGGAGAGCCTGGAGCAGGGCACACAGGACTGGCACATAGGCATGCATTCACATATATATATGTGCACACCCACCTGAGCATATACACAAATGCATGCAACACACACACCTGCACATTCACACATACACACACACACACACACACACACACACACACACACACACACACGCACGCAAAAAGAAGAAAGGAAGGAGGAAGGAAGGAAAGAAGGATGGCGGGCAGGCATGCTGGATGAGGATTTGGAAAGCCAAGGTCTCAGCAGAGCCTTTAACAGAATTCTGAGGATCTTCACCCACAGAGCTGTCAGATATGCCCTGGTGGGGATGTCACACAACACACCTGTGCCCATGGGCGAGCTCAGGTTCCAGTACCCCCGGCGTCTCTATCATGACTGACTTCTTTCTCTTTCCAGGGATGCCACTGTCTCTCCTCTCAACCCCACATCAAGCAAACTTCACTGTCCACAGACATGGCTCTGCTGTCACAGGTCCACACACATGACTGGTGGGCTTTCTAGAGTCATCATTTAAAGAAGCTGCCTCTCTGCAGCCAGCTGGGTGATAAGCAGGAAGTTAGGGTTTCCCCATGTGGAAGGAAGAAGTATCACCAAGGCCAGGCCAGATGCTATGGGTGCTTCAACCCAGTATTTCCCCTGGGGCAATGGGTCCCTGAAAGACCCAGACTGTACTCCTGGGCGTCAATACAGTGGCGCTTTCAGACCTCTAACCTGTGAAGGATCACTCTGTAGCAGCATAAACAGAGAATTGCGGGGGTGGGGGGAGTGCAGCAGTGGAGAAAGCTCTATCAAGGTCAACAGAGTCTCAGAAGGATGACCTTCCTCTCTGGATGCTTTTCTGCAGAAAGCCAGATACCTGAGTAAGACTGTCCCTGGTGGAGCATGCTCAGATGCCAAAGCATGGGCGCCACCCACACCTACCTTGTTCCTGTCCCCTCATGTCACGCCCCCTACACCTTAAATACCAGAGGCAAGAAAGACCTAAAACCACAGAAACAGAACTTCTGGCAGTTCTATGAGGGAGACTCCAGATTATGTTAATTGTAGTGGGAAGGCCCACTCTAAATGTGAGTGGCACCATTCCCTAGGCTGAAGTCCTGGATTGGAAAAAGGTGAGAAAGGAAGCCGAGCACCAGTGTTGAATCCCCTCTGTTCCTGACTGAGGACACAGTCTGACCCAGCTGCTCTCTTGATCCTGGCACCACACCTTCCCTGCCACGGCAAGACTTTAATCCCAAACTGTGAATCGAAATAAAAGCTTCCCATTTTAAGTTGCTTTTGACCATAGCAATGAGAAATAATTTAATATCAAAGATGAAGCTCAGGCTTAGACATAGAGGAGCAGACAATTTAACATCTCCTTCCCCATCCTGCTTGCCAGGGCAGAAAAAGGTATTTGCCCAAAGGAGTAGCTGGGTCTTCCGCAGAAGGAAGGTGGCTGCTTCTCAGGCATTTTCCTAGTCTATTCAGACTACATGTGACTGAGGAGATGCCATTTGCCCACATGGGCTTAGATTCCATCTTTCACTTCCCAGAGACTCAGGTCCAGGGTTGTGAAGGCATTTAGCAAGTATGTGGCAAGCTCAGGAGTTTAACAGATATTTATGTAACTGTAGGATCCATGCTGTTCCCCACAATCCATGCTGCTGTCCTCTGGAGCCATCCATCTGCACCATCCCGTCATTCCCCAGCCTCAGTTTCCTCAGTAGTAAAATCAGGCTGCTAATGATGTGACTACTGGGAGAATTAATTGGGATAATGTGTATGAGGAGTTTAGCACAGTGTCTGGCCAGCTTAAACACGACGCAAATGAGCGCCACGATCATTATCGGAGCTATTAGCATTGTCATTACGGCAGCCCTCGCGGTGTCTGAGGCGATGGTTCTGAAGTGGCTGGCATTGAGGAGGACCATGGCCAAGGACACCTTCTGGAGAGGAAACTGGTTTGGAGCTAGTGATTAACATGCAGTGGCAGATCTCCACCTGTCTTTGTCTTCCCTGGAGGCCCCACATGGGCCATGTTAGCAGTGACCTTGAGATCTCTGGATGGGTAGAAGTGGTTTCATGGAAATGAATACTCACAGCCCATCTTCCTCCAGTCTCTCAAATGTTTATGGATGGAAGGAGAGTTGGAATCTTCAACAGTACAGAGCCTCCCTCCTGGTGTATGTGAAACAGAACACATTCTGCTATTCTTCCTGCACTAGGTGGGGGTGGGATCAGAGCTCCAGGCTTCCAGGCAGCTTCTAGATTCACATCTCTGGAAAGGGAAGCTCCCCTGGACCTTAGCAGAGCCATGCTTACTCTAAACCTTTTGAAACTCTTGGGAAGGCAGACTGGGCCCCACCTTCAGCTGGATAGGTGGCATCTACTTAAAGAGATACAGAGAACCTCAGACTTCACCTGACACTTCACCCCTGCTACTTAGCATCTACCAGGATCTTGGGAGGCATGGGGTCTGGTGACATGCTCAGCTCTATAAAATGTGTGAAAGCCAAGCAAACTGGAGTGTCAGGTGAAGAAAGAGACCCATATCTGACTAGATGTTGATGCTTCTTCCTGCATAGGAAGCAAATATTTATGATGTTCACCTTCCAACCATAGATACTCCCTAGGACGGTGTCTTTCAAAATTACTGCTTAGGGGCATGGCTACATTTAATGCAAGAAAATCGAGGTGACTGAGAAATATTACTTATTTATTAAAGGGTTCTTCACTGATACAAAAGGAGAAGGCATGGCAGAACTGGCTGTGGCATCATGTGGCTGAGGCTCCTCACATCTTGACAGGTCAGAAGTTAACCAAGGAATGCTGAGGTTTGCTATCTGGACCCAGTCCGTGGGCCATGAGATGGTGATGCTGCATCCAGGGTGAACCCTTCATCCTCAGTTCAACCTCATTAGAAGACCCTCCCAAACACATCTAAAGGTGTATTTCCCAAGTGATTCCAAATCGCATCAAGGAGAGGAAGCTATACCATCCATCAGAGAAGTGCAGGGTATGCAACTGCTGGAAGATAGTTTTCTTCTTGCTGGACTTTGACATGCAGGGAACCCAGAAAACTGCACTCAGATCAAGAGGACCCTTAAAGGGACAACCATGTAGTGATTAGAGCTCAGGAGCTGAGTGAAGACACAGGAAGAACTCCCCCATGCTTAAAGGGTGGACACTCCCTCTGGTTTGAGAAGGGGACATGAACCACCAGACCAGACCCCAGAGAAAGGCTGGACCTTTTGCAGGACACAGACAAGCTGAGAAAACAGGGAAAGGCTGGCACTATGGACTCTCTGGCTTTAGTGCAGGCTGCCCTCAGCTTGAACATGTGGCTATGGCTTCTCTTCTTCCAGTCTAGCCAGAGTCCACAGAGCTAAGAGCCCCGAGCAATGGCTGGGATCCTGTAAAGACACATTATTCATTTGCTTACTTTAAGGGCAGCTTGTAAGTCTTTCTTTGTGTGTGTTTTCATCAAGAAGTAATCTTTACAACCACCAAAAAAATGTCCAATAACATTTTTCTCCCTTGGCAAACATCCTCCGTATATCAAAGGCTCAGATACACAATGCTGAGGCTCACAGGGGCAGGTGCTGGCAGCTTGGTAGCAGCTTGTAAGAGACGACTGTGGGTCATGTGGGCCTGCACAGATCTCAAGTGGCTCCCAAAACTGAGAACCCCACTAGCAGAAGGGATTCCTCATTCTGCCTTTCTTCTGAACCTTCTTCTAAAACTGGGTATCATGCTGGGCAACAGAGGAACAAATATAAGCAGGTCAGATGGCATGTACCCAAGGAGTTAGCTGTATTGCATGGATGGAATGCTTGCATATCACAGCCCATCAAAACTTTGCAGAAGCCAGAGGTGACTAGGTCCAATTCACAGATGAGAAAACTGAGACCGAGAGACACTTAAGTGGACTTCCTGTTGTCTTGGGGCTTGATCAGTGACAGAGAAGGTTTTCTCACATGTCTCTTCCCTGGGACTCGTATACCAAGGTCAAGAGCTAAGTACTGCCCACTACAGCCCAGGCTGGGCACATGGCAGCCCTGAGAATACCACCACTGAAAATATGAAAATGAGCTCAAGGACCAGAAGGGGTCAAGAGGAACTGTCTCAGAAGTTGACACCTATGCTGTACACCAAAGTCACTGGGTCCCAGAAGCTTCTCCTAGAAGTCACCCTAGGACTAGCCCCCCCTCCCCGCAGCACCTTCCATTCTAGGTCATTTGAATGACTCTTCTCTTGAGTGTCTTATAAGGCAAAGGACAAAGGCAGCATTGATGGTGTCACCACTGTGAGCTGTACATGATGCCCAAGGAGGGTGCTAGGATCCTGTCCTACTTCTTGAAGCTCTGGCCAGTGGCAACTAGCCTGGCCCACCCAGTGTTCTGCCATCAAGCTCCATTTAAGGAGGCTTCCCACCCTTGACTCCTGCTTTTTCATTTTCTCCTCATCTTTCCAGAGTGTGCGGGAACCTCACCACCTTCCGCCCTCCCTTACCTCCCCCTCTCCATCTGTCTGTCTATCTATCTGCCTATCTATCTATCTATCTATCTATCTATCTATCTACCTATCAATCTATCTGCCTATCTATCTATCTATCTATCTATCTATCTGCCTATCTATCTACCTATCGATCTATCTATCTGCCTATCTATCTACCTATCAATCTATCTATCTATCTATCTATCTATCTATCTATCTATCTGCCTATCTATCTACCTATCGATCTATCTGCCTATCTATCTACCTATCTATCTATCTATCTATCTATCTATCTATCTATCTATCTGCCTATCTATCTATCTATCTATCTATCTACCTATCTATCTATCTATCTATCTATCTACCTATCTATCTATCTATCTATCTGCCTATCTATCTATCTATATATCTATCTACCTATCTATCTATCTATCTATCTATCTATCTATCTATCTACCTACCTACCTACCTATCTATCTGCCTATCTATCTACCTATCTATCTATCTATCTATCTATCTATCTATCTATCTATCTATTTCTCCCCTCATTATAATAAAGCATGTATTCCTTTCCCGTAACTCTGTGAGTCTCATTCCGGGGCCCTGTGGGTCTCTGCTGGTACCACCATGCCTGCATGAGGCAGGAGGCCCCCTTCTCTCTTCTGCCACCAGCCGCAGGTTATATTATGATGCACATAAAAGAAAGTTAAATAAAATCTTCTTTTAAAAAAGGACCTGCAATCAGAGCTCTTCCTCTTTCCCTCCCAAATGTTCATGTACTTGTGTACACGCACACACATATACACACCACACACACACCACACATACACACACCACACATACACACACACACACACAATTCATAAGTCAGAGAATCTTACACAATGTCTGGTTGCCCAGATCCCAGATTTCTTTTATGATAAATTTCAGACAATCAAAATCTGGCTTGCTCTAAATGCAGACAACTCTACAATAGAGACATTCCACATGTAAGTGACAATCTGTGACCTTGCCTCCCCAGTGGGTCAAAGATTTATGGCTAACATGGCCTCTTCTGTTGAATCTGTGGACACTCTCACTGTGCCTGGCAGTGGTCCTGCCCTGAGTATGCCAAGCTGGATTTGAGCTCTGGTGACTTCCAGAGAGCAAGGAACCTACTCTGCGTTTCCCACTGCTGGTACCTCTACCGCTTCCAAGCCTGGCTAATGAGGATGCTTGACCTCACACGCTCACCCGAGCCACTTCACAGATGTCATTCAAGATCCATCCTGAAGTCCAAGTGCACTGGGCCCCGGATTTTAAATGAAAAGTTATATCCTTGAGTGTTTCATTTCTTGACTTTTTAAAAAGCATCAATTTGCTAGCACTTGTGGAGCCTTTGGTGCTGAGCCACGGGACCAGGCTCACTGTCTCTTTAGAGAAGAATGTTTCAACCTGCCTGGGAATCTCAGGGTGTGGATAGTTCAGGATTCCATTTGCCACACTGGAATCCAGGAAGCAGCTTGGCCGGTTCTGAAGCTGAGAGTTGAACACAGGGTCACTAGCTTTACACTAATTTTGTGGTTGAGGATGCTCATGCTAGTAGATATATGTGTAACTATTACACTGTGAATTTTGGTTGGTTATGCTCCAATTCTCAGACTCATGACACAGGTACAAACAAGGACCCTGAAACCTATCTTCCAAGACTAAAGCCCAGTGCTGCCATGACCTAGCTGTGTGGCCTTGGACAACTTCCTGTACCTCTCTGAGCTTTGGGTCAGAGCAATGCCTGCCATTAAGCAGTGGTTTCTAAAGGCTCTAATTCCTTGGAGTCTCTGAGGTTCCTGTGTCTGCTTGTGTCTAGGGGTGTGTCTCTTTCCAAATCTGCAAGATTCTTCTAGGCAGCTGGGTAAATGGAGTATGTGACCCAGCGCCAGGAAGAACCATTATTGTGGACCCTTTAGTGGCCATGAGCATCATGGAGAGTGAGCATCAGCAACCAGGCCCCAGGCTGCCCTAGGAGTTCAGAATCCGGGGGAGGACCTGATTGTTCTTGGAATGAAGTCATTAAAACTACTTTAGAAATAAACCACAGATGCAGAGGGCCACATCTGCATGGTTGGTCTTTAGAGATCATCTTTGAGTGATGCACCCCTCTGGACCTCAGTTTACCTATGTAATTCCTTAGCATAGGTAAACTGAGGTCCAGAGGCCACAGGCTCATGCTTGCTCAGTCCTGAAGCTAGGCAAAGAGAAACTGTGGTAGAACATAGGAGGAAATCGGGACTTCCAACTCTCTGAACAGACAGAAAAAAACCCAATCAAACTGTCAAGGAGATTGATCACGGGGCCTGGTATACAGTAGGTGCTTAATTAATGACAGCCATTTTGGTGTTTTCCTTACCTCTGTCCAATCAGCTATTACTGTGGCTCCTCCATCCCTCTGTTTATTCTCCACACATGAGCATCTGCTGCATACCAGATTCTAGACCACAGTGCTAAGTCTATGCTTTCTGGAACCTTCCAGAAAGCCCAATACATATGCACAAATGTACCCTCATCAGCTCTCTTCTTGAGAATGAAGACATGAAAGAGGATGAAGAAGTAGAATTTGGCCTAGGCCCTCTGAGAAAGTGATATCTGAAATAATATCTGAAGGAAAGGGGAAAAGGGTTTTCAAGGCAGCGATTGGAAGGGTCCCGCTGTAGAGATGATGGTCATTTAGGTGAGGTGGCTGACCCACAAGGGGAAAGGAAAGAAATGTCTTAGGAGATGATCTAGGAATGAAGACAGGATATTGAGGGTTCAGGATAGAATCTCTGGGGATTCTGGCATGCTTTGTTAGGTGAAGGATTCAAAAGGAAACAAAGAGGGTCCTGGGGCCAGTATAGTCTGAGTATGTAAGCTATAGGCCCGATGATTTTCTGCTCCTAGCTCTCTGTAGGCTCCACCTCAACTGCCAGGCTCAGCACCAGGTCTCTGCATCACCACCCACTTCTTTGTGAGCCTTATCCTCAGGAGTATGTAGCCTTGGCTCCAGCTGCTCTCAGTCACCACCCATAGACACTCGCAGTCACTGTCCTCTTAATGGTCTGTTCCCTCTCTGGCTGTGAAGGAAACCCTCAAAGCTCTTGGTGGCCTTTTACTGCATACTGTCTGCAGTCACCACAGAAATTGCCACAAATTTCCATTCCTGTTTGGGCACCAGGAAAGGCTTTCTCAAGACCTCTCAAATGCCTAGGTCAAATTCTCCTCATCTAGTGCCTGTGTGGGGGTGAGGACCTGGGCAGCATGCTTTTCACATGCCTGAGCTCCCCTGACCTCACAAGCTCCCTGGTTTCCATTTCTTCATCACATGTTTCTGGCCTGAACCAGCCTTCACTTTGGGCTGGGGCGTGGATACAATGAGGGCTGGAGCCTCCCAGAGTTCTCAACCCCATGAAGAAGACAAATGGCCATTGAGTGACCGCAATACTGTGCTACCAGCAAGTGGGACAGGGGTGCTGGGAACCTGCCCCATTGGGAAAGAGCTTGTGGGGATCTGAGCTCCTGACCTCAGCATCCATATAAAAAAGCTGGATGTGATGACGAGGACCTATCACTCTAGAGCTGGAGGGGTGGAGGCAGATGGATACCTATAGCTTGCTGGACAGCTAGTCTTGTCTAATCAGTGAGCTCCTGGTTGTGATAGTCCTGACTGCCTTTTCTTTTTTTTTTTTTAAAAAAACTTTATTTATTTGCCTTGGTGTTTGCCTGGAACTGGAACTACAGACAGTTGTTAGCTGCCATGTGGGTGCTGGGAATCGAACCCGGGTCCTCTGGAAGAGCAGACGGTGCTCTTAACCGCTGAGCCATCTCTCCAGCCCCTGCCTTTTCTTAAAAACAAACAAACAAACAAAAAAAACACTTGACTTCATACCATTGACCTCCCCACAGATGTGTGTGTGCGCGCGCGCGCACACACACACACACACACACACACCAAGCCTATGAAGAAAAGGTAAAGAAGCCTGTGGATAGAAACTTAGCAGAGTAAAGGGCACAGTTGTTTTAGGGTGGAGGTTGAGGGCGTCCCTCAGGTAGAGGGGGACTGATGGATGATACTTGGGAGGTGGGGGAGTGGAGGGGACTGGGGGTCAGCCAGCTTCAAAGGAAGAAAGCTCAGTGTGTGAAGCCAGAGAGGCCCCCGAGGGATAACTTGGCCAAGTTGACTGGGAATCCCATTTAATGGGCTGTCAGGAGGAACAGTGAACACAGCAAGACAATTAACGGGGCATCCAGGTGAGAAAGGATGGAGTCCAAGGCCAGGGGCAAGGAGGGTGATGGAGGAAGTCAGCTGCTGTGGTTAATAATGAGGAGACAAACAGGACTGGAAGGGAGAGGCTGCAGTTTCTGACACAGACAGAGGGTCTATCCACTGAGCTGGGAACTCAGGAGGACCAGGGTAGGAAAATTTGGAGACACATGAGTTGCAATCAGTGGCTCTATGCCCAAGGCTCAGGGTCTAAAGCCAACACTCCCCCACCCCCCCAACCCCCCCACCCCTCATTTAAATCTTGGCCTCTACCTTTGATCTTTTTGTCTCTGAGCAAGTCACTGAATCCTCAATGTTCTCATTAACAAAATGTCAGAGGGTGGGGTTAGCTATCCTGCATCCTTTGGTCCTCTGGTACCTGAAGTGAGTTGCGTGCACCTACTACAAACGCAACTTGGTACACAGGACCTGGCGGAGGTTTGCAAAACTCTTGCTGAGTGGCTGGAAGCTGAATAATGGATGTGCTGGGAAAGTGCTTTCTGGGATGTCAAGTAGATGTAGGGAGCAGAAGGCATGTGGAGAGCCTGGAAAGGACAGCCTGGGGACTGAGGTACCTCAGTCAGGAAAATGCTTGCTTTGCAAGTACAAGGACCAAGCTGAATCCCCAGGAGACGCAAAGCCCAGTGTGTTGATGTGCACTTGTACTGGGAAAACCAACCAGGGCAGGTGGTACCCTAGAGCTCTCCAGCTGAGATTCTTTGGTGAGTTCCAGGCCCAGTGAGAAATCCTATCTTAAAAAAAAAAAAAAAAAGGACAGCACTTGAGGAATAATATCTGGGGTTGACCTCTGGCTTTCACAGGCCTGTAGACACTTATGTGCATGCCCACACATGCACCTGCACACACAAAAACACAGAGACACTCAAATATCTCATCCTGGGGAGGCATCAAGGCCTGGAAGGCTTCTTGAGAATTTGAGCCTAAGAGTCATTGGGGAGCATGAGATAGAGTGAGGAATGTTGAGGCCTGGGACCCCAAAGAGGGTGAGCTGCAGGATGAACAGAGTGGAGGTAAGAGGGTCCTTTAGAAGATCCCCACAGTAGCCCAGGACTGGAGAGATCTTTGTGTCTCCTTTTCCATTTCTAGAGCATCCATGTACTGTGAAGGTGCTGTGTGTCTACCCTCAGGGTGTGAGCTGCCTAGCTGTCTCTACACCTGGGTCCACCCACCCCATCACTTCTAGAAGCATATTCCCACTTCAGGCAAAGAAGACACCACAGACTATGTCAAGTATAATGGCAGAATCTGAAGATAAATTTTCAGATCTGATTTGTGACCATGTGGCCTCCCTTTGGGTGGAAACTAGTCCCCCACTGTGTCTACTGTCTTTTCCTTTCTCTTTCTGACACAGAAAAAGGAAAGAGATATCCAAGGTCAAGGCCCAATGCTGTGATGATGTGGGTCACAATTGCTGTTCCAATTGGTCACCAGCCCACTGCACCAGATAGTGTATCTTGGAGCAAAGGATCTCTGGGCAGGAGATCAACCCTGAAGAGAGAGAATATTCCTGTGTACCTGTTCCCAGCAGCAGAAGGAAAGTGCCCATCATGAGGGCAGAGGGATACTGCTGCCTTATGGTCCATGCTGCTAAGAACAATCAAGAAATTGGGGCCTCTCTGCTCCCAAGTCAGAATGGAACAGCAGGGTGAAACCCTACATTCTCATCCCCAGCACCCCACCATGGTCCTCCCTCAGATGAAAGCCAGAATGGCCCCTGGCAATGTGAAGTCACCAGGGATCCAGTCAGTGTGGATTCTGACATCCTCAGTGTGGGTCTATTCTGAGGTCTGTATTTCTATGCAGCCCTAGTTGACATACACGTGCTGAGTCCTTGGACCACAGTGAGAACAGCAAAGAAGTAAGGTTGGAATTTTAGAGGACCAAATGTACTAATTTTTGAGACAGAGTCTCAGGTATTTCAGGTTTATCTCAAACTACACCCCTGCCATGATCCTGAATTCCTAATCCCCTGCCTCTACTTTCTCTCATGCTAGGACTACCATATCCTGCAGTGCTGGGATTGAGCCCAGGGCTTTCTGCACACTTGGAAATGCTCTAACACCTGAGCTACATCCCTTGGCCTTACATTTGAAAGAAACAAACCTCTCAAGAGAACTATTGAGTAGAACCCGCATGCAAAAGGCAGATGACGCTAATATAACGGTACCGCAAATACACAAATGTGTTCTGTTTGCTTATTATAGAAACTGTCACTGAAAACAAGGCAGTTTGGATGAAGACAGGAGTCTGACGTTAAAACACTTGCTGCTCTCGAAATCCATCATATTCAAACCAAATGCACACGGTAGTCGAATGCCAAGGCATTAAGACTGTACTGGCTGAGGATGGAGGAGAGGCAGCTGGAGGCTCCGTTCAGAAGGGACCATGGGGCTGGCTGTCACTCTCTCTCCATGGCTACTTAGAGCTCTAGACAGCCTTCCTTCCCCATCCATCTCACCCCTCTCTGAGAAAATAGCCTAGAGCCAGGCTTTCGGGAGTTTGAGGGATGTGAGCAGGCGTGAGGAAAGCTGTGAACGATTGCTCTCACACATTGGAGTCCATAATGCTTGGGGTAAGGTGGGGAACTGATTAGCGCTTTGGCAGTGAGGGAGGACAGAAGGGACTGTTCTGGGCCAGGGCCTGAGGTAGCCTGGGCTCCTCTGAAGAGAGACAGGCCTTAGCAACTAGGTGGAGAGCTTCATCTGTTGGGAAGGCATCCTGACTGTAGTCTTTGGGGTGGGGTGCAAGAAGAAAATCGGACCCATGGAGTTGGAGAACCCAAGTGAGAATTCTGGGTACTACTTGCTCACTGGGTGTGTCTACGTAACTCTTTTGACGTTCCCTAGGCGCTGGACAAGGAAAAGGGATACTTTTGTATTTCAGGAGAATTAAATAGGATCGACTACTCCATCACCTGGAGTTCCACATGGGCAGAAGGATTTCTCCTTGGCATCTCCTAAAACAAACCCAAGGCCTCACCCAAAGCTGGCTTTTGCCAGTCCTTTCTTCCTTAGCTTCTTCTGCCCATTATTAGCTCTGTCCTGGAGGCCTCCACTCAGCTAGTATCCAGGGTACAAGGCCCACACTCTGGTCATTCAGTCCACATTCTTCCTTGCCTCCCATCAGGTATGTCTTCTTCAGGACTCCACCCTCTAAGAGAAGGAAAACCTTGGCATAACACAAGTCCTCACACAACCCTGTGAAAAACTGCCAATATCACATGTATGCTGCTGCAGAGGGGACTGAGGTCAGAGAGGTGCCGTACTCTGTGATAAGGCAATAAGCAGAGCCAGGCTTTATATCTACATCTCCCTGTTCTTGGTGCTTTCTTCTGGCCTGCCCGCCTCTCTGCTGGACTAGGACTCAGCGGGTTCCTTAATCAGGCTTCTGTCACAGTGTCTGCTTCTGTCTGCACTTCTCCAGCTAAAAGCCTTTCCTATTGCAAGTCTGCACTCCTGGCTTCGGCCCCAGGCCTCTACGCTCTCTTGGCCAGGACACTGTCTAGCTCTCTTCCCCAAATGGGACACCTGGAGTATAACACAGGACACTGAGCACAGTTAATGGGCTGCCATCAGCCTGCACATATCTTTTCCTCCTCTGCCCTGGCCAGGTAAAGGATGGGCACCTCCTGATTCTGTCTGACTTAGAACATGAGCTATGGGAAGAATATCTGGCCTTAAAATGTCCAGGATCAGAAAGCAAGGTGTGCTTAGAACAGAGGCATCCTTGGAAGGAGATTCTAGGGAGGAATCCTGGGAAAGGAAGGATTGGATTACAAAAGGCAAAAACAAACAAACAAAAAACAAACAAACAAACACACCTGCTAGGTCTAGGCAAGGCAGTGTCTCCCGTGGGGAAGGCCTGTGAGCTAGTCTGCAGGATCCCCTGTCCCCAGGCCTGGGATTTAAAGGAGCTGTTGAAGGTTTTGCAGTACAAATGTGATGAAGGCTCAGGAAAGCATTGGTGGGTCTGGCCAGAGGGGCATCAGGCAAGAATTCAGTAATGAGTGGGACTTTGCCTACAAGGGAGAGAGCCTTGCATGGTGGACTCTGGAGACACACAGACCTGGGTTCAAGACGGTTCCATTGTCTGATTCTATGATTCTTGACCATTCTCTCATTTGTAAAATTGATAACGATGCTGCTATTTTTATCAAAATTAAAAAGATATTACAGCTAACATTCATTGGCTATGTGGCATAATAATTCACCAGGCAGGTTGCTTGCACTGAATGATACATTCCTCATAGTACCCCACAAGGTAAGTTTATCATCTTTAACATTTATAAATAGAGCAGTAATAGAGGGAAGATGGCTTGCCCAAGGCTATCCTGTTATGAAGTAATAGTATTGAGATTTGAACCCAAGGAACTGAGCATTGGATTACAACATCTTAACTAGAATACTGGACCCTTGGCAATGTGCCTGTAACAGAGAAAGAATCCATTTAGAAATCTCCCTGATGTAGCTATTTCCTGTTGGTGTCCATCACAGCCTCTGGGGATAATCTCATGGTATGACATCCAGTCTACACCACCTTTTTTGTGAGCAAATATCTGTAAGTCTTACAACACAGTGCTAGATATTTCTTCCAGGATCTCCTTCCCTCTAACCATGTCCCACAATGACCTCTTCATCATGTTATCCATCCATTCAAACTTGCCCACCTTCCTATGTCCTCTACAGAAATGAATGGCGCCTGCAGTCCCCTTTGCTCAAGTCAGAAGCATTGGGCCCCTACTATCCTGGCATTCCTCCACTAATTAAGTTCATATTTGTATTGCTTCTCACTTGGGCTATTGCAAAAGTTTCCTAGATTGAGCTTGACTCTTCTCTCAAAGAGAGTACCCAGCACAGTAGCCACACAATAGTAAAAGCTGTTTTGAGGTACTTCCTGTCTACAGAACAATGACCTCATGCCCTAAATGCATGTAAACCCCCTCTTACTCCTGCACCTACTGAAGCAGGAACTGGGCATATCCATTCATTCACCCCTGTCTCCCAAGGTCTAATGCTGTGCCAAGGGCACTTAAGTGTGCTTTGGATTAGAGAAATGGATGATGGAGTCGGGTCCGCTGAGATCATTCCTAACCACTTGCAGCCAAGATACAGCTTTCTACGAAGCAGACAGAGCATCAAGAACTGGAAAGGGACTGTGCTGGGACATCTGATGGAACACAGGCTCTACCAGGTATCTGGGCCACAACAGTGAACACTACACAGGAAGCCAACCTGGACGTGGAGATACTGGGAATGCAGGGTTTGGCCTTAAATGCATATCTACAGAAAGCTGAACCCTATCTGCATCCTTCCCTTCATGCCTTCTCAATGGCTGCCTTCTCAGAAAACTTTCTCCTCATCTCACCCCAGCAAACCCTCTTGCTGCTCCTAATCTTGTCTTACCTGGCACAAGTGCCTGCTTTATTTTTGGTGTGACACTTTTTTGTTGTTTTGCTTTTCTCATCTCTCAACACCCCTTTCATACTCTGTCCTACAACCCCCAGCCTCTAGAAACCACAGCTCTGCTTCTAAATTTAAGTTTTTTTAGCCCCACACCTAAGTGAGAATGTCTGCAGTCGGTCTTTCTGCTCCTGGTTTATTTCACTTAACACAGTGCCTTCCCGCTCCATCCATGCTGTGAATGGATGGACACAGGAGAGGTTCAATCTGATGACCAAATAGCAGTGTTCTATTGTCTATAGAGAATCTTTTGTCAAATTGTCTTCGGAATCTAGACCATGTGAGCAGGAACTTCCTCATTTCCTGCTGATGCTCAGCATTTGAAACAATGCCTACCATGCAGCAGAAACTCAATAAACATACATTAACTGAAAAGAAAAGCTGAAAAGGAGTAAGCTAACAGGCAGCCATGTTACATCTCAGCCAGAGCATGACTAAGATCCATCAATGCACTGGAAAAGTTGGATATCCCTCGGAGGAAATATGATCCTTCATGCTGTGACTATTATAGAAATATTAACTTAAAATGGGTCATAAGCCAAAATATATGTATAGGAAAATATGCAGCTTCTGAATAAAATAAGAAACATTAGGGGCTAGAGAGATGGCTCAGTGGTTAAGAGCACTGACTGTTCTTCCAGAGGACCTGAGTTCAATTCCCAGCATCCACATGGCAGCTAACAACTGTCTGTAATTCCAAGATCTGACACCCTTACACAGTTATACATGCAGGCAAAACACCAATTCACATAAAACAAAAATAAATAATAATTTTTTTTTAAAAAAAGAAAGAAACATTGCTTAGAACTTCAGACAGGCAAAAATCAATCAACCAATCTCCCCCTCCCCCATCTCTCTCCCTTTTTCTCCTCTCCTTCAACCCCCAAACACAAACACACATAACATATATATAAATAAAATACATGTATGTAATCACATAGCCATTAAGAAAACAACAGAAAACTTAAAGTGATACATCCAAATGATTGTGAAAAGATACCTACATCATCAGCCAATAGGGAATGCAAATTAAAACCACAATAGAACATGTAAGAACAATTAAAACTCAAAAGCCTGGGGATATCAGGTTTCAAAAAGATGTGTCCATTGCACATCACTGATGAGAACATACAATGGTATGCCACTTTGGGAAATATGTAAGCAGGAGTTTTTTTTTTTTTTAATTTTACATAGAAAAAAAGAACTTTTATTTTCTAAATAAAATAAAATAAAGTGACAAAAAAGAAATATGTAACAATGCCATTGTGCAAAATGAATAGTGTTAAGCTCAAATGAACAGCAGAAGACTACATTAAATACAATTTTCAGATCCAAGGTTGTTCAGTGGTTGTGGTTTGCAGCTTGGGCATGCTTTGCTTTTTTCTTGTTAGTTTGTTTAGAGTCCACTAATGAGTGAGTACATCCCCTGCTCATCTTTCTGGGTTTGTGATACCTCACTCAGGAGGATATTCTCCAAATCCATCCATTTGCCTGTGAATTTTAGTATATCATTTTTTTCCTTACTGCTGAGTAGTACTCCATTGTGTAGATGTACCACAGTTTGTTAATCCATTCTTCAGTTGAGGGGCATCTAGATTCCAGGTTGCTGCTATTACGAATAATGCTGCTATGAACATAGTTGAGCTAATGCTTTTGGGGTGTAAATTGTGTCTTTAGAGTATTTGCCCAAAAGTAGCATTGCTGGATCCTTGGGGAGATTGATTTCCAGTTTTCTTAGAAACTGCCATACTGCATTCCAGAGTGGCTGAACAAGCTTATACTCCCACCAACAAAGGAAGAGTGTTCCCCTCGCTCCGCATCCTCTCCAGCATAGGCTATCCTCTGTGTTTTTAATCTTAGCCATTCTGACAGGTGTAAGGTAGTATCTCAAAGTTGTTTTGATTTGCATTTCTCTGATGGTTAAGGATGTTGAGTAATTTTTCAAGTGCCTTTCAGCCATTTGTAATTCTTCTGCTGAGAATTCCCTTTTTGGTTCTGAACCCCATTTCTAATTGGGTTGTGTAGGGTTTTGGACTCTAGTTTCTTGAGTTCTCTATATATTTTAGAGATCAGTCCTCTGTCACTTGTAGGGTTGGTGAAAATCTTTTCCCATTCTGTAGGCTGTCATTTTGTCTTATTGACTGTGTCCTTGGCTTTACAGAAGCTTCTCAGCTTCAGAAGGTCCCACTAATTGATTGTTGTTTTTAGTGCCTGTGCAACTGGTGTTATATTTAGGAAGTGGTCACCTGTGCCAAGCAGGAGTTTTTTAAAATAATGAAGTTCAACATATGCTCACTACATGACCCACTCCAAAATTTCATTTCTGGATATTTACTCAAGTGTTCATGCCAAGAACAAGTCATAAATGTTCCTTCTATAGCATCTTTATTTATAATAGCTCAAAACTTGAAACATTACAAATTTCCATCGACAGGTGAATAGATAAGTACCTATGGCGTATGGTACCCCTTATTGGTAAAGGAATAAACTACAGATTAAATAGACGAAGAAATTTCAAAACCTTGACACTGAAAGAAAGTAGGACCGGAAAATAAGATGCTGTATGATCATATAGTATCATTATATTATGTGAAATTCTGCAAGAGACAAAGCAAATATGAAGCAGGTTACCTCAGGCTGGAGGTGGAGGAGGGGTGGAGAATTATTTGAAGGCAGTGAAGAAGCCCAGGTGACTAAAGGACCTGTGCTTTGCCTTGGGTTGATTTCTTAGTGAATACAGTAGCTTGTCAGATTCTTAAGGACAGTACATTTTGGAGTTGGAGAGATGGTTCAGTTGGTACAGCATCTGCTGAGCATGAGGCTCTGATTTCAGACCCCAGCATGCATGTGAAACACTGGGCACAACAGCATCTGCCCATAACACCAGTGCTGGGGGCAGGAGCTGGCAGGGCATGGGTGGGGACAGGGAGATCTCTAGGCCTTGCTGGTCAGCTAATCTTGGCAAATTGGTGAGCTCCAGGTTCAACGGAGACCTTGTCTCATAGGGTAGAAAGTGGTAAGAAATGTGTGGTGACATATTGTACTGTTTTATTAAACATACAACATATCAGCACAGAAATGATGTTGGTCAGTGTTCTCTAAATGCAAAATGGACACATAAACACAAGTTGGTACAGGGTAATCTCTCTCAATAAAGTAATAAAGAATGTAAAATAAGTATCCAAGAAAATGATAGCATGGGTAGTGGCAGAAGATACACAGTAATCAGAGGCCCAAGGATCCATATATGAGCTGTGAATTCACTCCTGGGAACGGAGTTAGAGCCAATTAAATAGTTATTTAATCTGAATTAATGTGGATTCACTCCATTTAAGGTGATGAGAGTCTTGAAGGAACACACATTACTCTTTTGCCTTCCATTCCCTCACTCTGCTTTCCTGGTAGGACTGCCCCTGCCTCCCTTTCAGTGTTCTTGAATGTTCTTCCCCATGGTGGTGAGGGGCAGGAAAAGAGAGCAGTCAGGCAAAACCGCCTACTACATCCACAATAATCCATGCCCCAGCCCTGCCAAATCTCTTAGTCTCTCTACACCTTACTTTCTGAGATCTAAACCCTACAGTTAAAGCCAGAGATGAGCATGTCTGAGCTCACCTGCTATCTGTCTACCTTGTCCCACTGAGGCTGACAAATAAACATAGCATCTCAGTTCTACAATGAAAGGTAAGTGTTGAGGGTCATAGTTATGCTGGACTATTATATGGGCCATAGTTATAACTAACAGGTATTCATTATCTATGAATATATCTGTGAACTGCACATTTATCTGAGTGTTTTGCATTTTAAAATAGGAAAGTCAACAATCGCTTCCAGGTGGCCCCTGAGGCCACTACCCTTGAATTGTCAGGGGTCTAGACATTTAGTTTGCAAGAGCATCTTTTTAGTGAACTTGGCAAGTCTTTGCATTTTACTGGGAAGAGCAGAGCAAGGAAGAGGTGGTATGGAAGCCAGCAAGGGCCACCATCATAGATCTGCATCACCACCATCACCACCAGGACTGTCTTAACCAGCCCTGAAGCCGGATGAAGTTGAGTTTGCACCTCCACATGTCTGCAGCTGTACAGCTATCTAATGGGGAGGGGGCGCGCCTCATAAGACACAGCCTCAACACCCTACAGGCTGAAGATGAAATTCTCAGAATGGATCGTGGGAGTCAAGGAACCCTTCTAGCCCAAGGAACCCTGAGCAAGTATTTAAAATATACCTTTTACATTTAATCTTCTTTAAAATATGCCTCAAAGGAAAGTTTAAATACAAGGAACAGAGGAGAAGGGAAAAGCCCATAATATACAGAGCAGAGGAAACGGTGGTACCAGAATACACTAAGAGTCTCAAGTCAAAAACAAAAGGCAAATAATGAAATATGAGCAGGAAATAGGGACAGGTAAATCAGCTGGAAACAAAAACAAAGGATAAGCATATGAAAAGAGGAACCTCATTAATAATCAGGAAAATGCAAATCAAAACAATGAGAAAGCAGTATTTGACAATCAGATTGGCAGAAATGAAACAGAAACAAAAAACAAAAAAAGCTGATGAAATCAGGACTGGGAACGGGAGGTAAAATCAAGAAGGGGGTGAGAATGTAAAGGAAGAAGCATTGGAAATGGAGGCTGTGTGTGAGCTTCTGTGTGTGGGTATATATGATGGACACGTGAATGTGGAGACCAAAGGTCAATGGCACATGTCTTCCTCAATTACTTTCCATTTTTCTGAGGCAAGGTCTCTCACCAACTCTGTGAGACTGGCCGGCCAGCAAGCTCTGGGAATCCTCTTGTCTCTGCCTCGCAAAGTTGGGATCATATTCACCTTTGATACAGATACTAGAATTGAATTCAGGCACTTTACTGACCAAACCATCTGCCCAGTGCCAGTAATCTTCAGTGGTTTTCAACCTGTGGGTCTCGACCCCCCTGAGGGTCCAGGGACCTTTTCACATGGGTCGCATATCAGAAATCCTGTATCATGATTCATGACCAGCAAAATTACAGTTATAAAGTAGCAACAAAAATAATTTTATGGTGGGGAGGGGGGCAGTCATCACAACATGAAGAAGTATATGAAAGGGCCACAGCATTAACAAGGATGAGAACCACTCTCTCAGAAAATTCCTATCCTCCATCCATCCGAGGGTTCTAGCATAAGTTCCTGAGCTTTCCAGTGCATCACTACAATGGCTTCACAGACAACTAGAGGCTACTTCAATGCAATCAAGAACTGAGCATGAGAACTCACATCACAGAAACCTGGTAACCCAGAGAGTTCCAAGAACACCCGACACACGCAGAGAGTTCTAAAGACACAGATGTGGACAGAAAGAGTCACTGCGTTCATGCAAATAAAAACAAAATCCTGTCTGTATTTGCACATCTTGCTCTGTCTATATCTTCATGTTGATATTTCTGCACTGCTCTAGATATAGAGAAAGGGACCTAAAGATAATTTCTGCAGCATCAATGGAGGACAGGATTGACAAAGTAAATGCTATAGTTAACAGTATAACTTAGACGATTATACTGTTTGGAACATTTACATTTTTCTTTATCACGTTAAAACCTGGCCTATATGTTTGTGATGGGTCATCATGGTGTCTCTCCTGGCTTCCCTCCATCTCTGTTTCCCTTAGTGGTCTTCACCTCTGTTGCCTCCTCTCTCAGAAGTTCTTATCTCCTTGACAACGATGTTCTCTATCCACACTGCTTTTCTTGGCTCTTCTTTTTCAGTGAACCCACCCTCCTGGCACCTCCACCCACTCACCCAATCTCTCTTCACTTCTTCCTTTCTTCACTAATTCATTTCTTCCAGATCTCATGTTGCTTTTACTGACTAACAGGCATCTTAAAACACACTTCCTGAGCTAGCAAGATGCCTCAGTAAGTTAGAAAGCGTTTGCCACCAAGTCTGATGACCTGGGTTCGATCCCCAGAAGTGGCCTGGTAGAAGGAGAGACTGACTCCAGCAAGCTCTCCTCTTCTGACCTCCACATGCTGTGGCACACATTATGTCCACACACATATATCCACACACTTGTTACTTAATAATTAATTAAAAAGACGTCTCTCCTACTATTCTAACTCTGAACTCCATGCCATCTAGTTTTTGTTCTCTTCCTAGCACATGAAAGGAATACTTTTCTGGATACTTCCATTCTGCTGTCCCACGGAGTCTCTCCTAAGCCCCTGGATAGTATTCAACACTGCTCCTGTGAGGACTGGTACCAGCCTCCTCCACCTATTTCTTGTATCCAAACTCCCTTCATTCTGTGCCTGGCTCAAAGGCTGTTCCTCCCAGGAAACATAACCCCTTAAGTTCTATGACCTCTTCAGTGTCTAACTCATAACCATGAGGGTTGGTGTCATGGTTTGAATATTCAATGCCTCCTCACGAGGTTATGTTTTAAATGTTCTGTCTCTAGCTGCTGGTACTATTTTGAGATACTATGGAAATTTTGTAAGGTGAGGCCTGGCTGGCGGATATAAATCACTAGGTGCCAATCCTTAAATGTCTCTTCCTGTTTTTCTTCATCCTCTCTACTTTCTGGTCCATGTGATCACTGGCCTGTAGCACATATTTAGGTTAATATCATGTGAAACATACCACTATACTTTCTGCCACGATGGAACAAACCCCTCTGGAACAGTGCATCCTAATAATGAGCCATGCTCCACCTGGATACCTCAGTCTAGCAAATAAAACCCCCGGTGCCAGGACTGAGTTACCCTTTTCTGAGTTGTTGGTCAATAGGGTTGCAGACACATCCAAATACCATAGGCTATTGCCACTGCACTTGGTTACCTTCCAAAACTTCATGGGAAAACCCCATTGTTGAAGATACCACATACTGGAACATGGAGAAATCAAGCTAGTGCTGACCATGAAGATTCAGACCTACGAGCCAGCTTTCATAGAGCTAGAGGGTGCTATCCATACTGCTGTGGAGAAAAGTTATCTTCAGGTGTGCTTAACCGTGAGCTCTGAGAGCTACAGTAAAGACTGGCCTGGCAAAGTATGTCCATTGGTGCAGTAATGACATGAATGTTACAGGAAAACCAATTGCTTTCTGATTAAGTTTAAGGCCACAGGATGGAAGCCACATCTAGCACCATGACTGGGGCTGAGAACCAGCAACTAGATATGTCATATGCCCTCATGGAGAACCAACTAGTTTTATTCTGCTGATTAGATACCGTATTTAAACAACTCCTAAGGTAATAACATTATATTTGTAGCTTAGCGCATCACTCTGTCATCATCAGAGAAACTGCCTGCAGTAGATAGCTTTTAACGTAGAAATTCAAACTGGTCAATATGCAGAGAATCACAGACTCCAGAGTGCTCAGCATCAAGTGAGACATTTACATTATGCCTTCTACCCAAGTTTCAAGGATCTTTCAAAAGAGGGGGCAGAAAGCATCTTAGAGCCTAAGGTTGTAGATGACTAGGTTACAGTGTGTTCAGCAGGCTGCAGAGATGGCTCAGCGGTTGAGAGCACTGACTGCTTTTCCAGAGGACCTGAGTTCGATTCCCAGCATCCACATGGCAGCTAACAACTGTGTGTAATTCCAAGATCTGACACCCTTACACAGTTATACATGCAGGCAAAACAGCAATTCACATAAAATAACTAAATAAATATTTAAAAAAAAAAATGGAAAAGAGGAAGACATGAAGGTGAGTGGGTAGGAAAGCGAATCTGGGAGGAGTTGGGGGAGGGGTATGTGAAAGGGTTAAAACAGAAAGGTGGGTGGGAACCTTTCGACAGGCTCTGCCAGGTATGCCAGTAAGCAAACACGCCATGTACAACATAGTGCAGGGGGTTACTGGGGGCAGGGGCAGAAGAGTGAGCATGTGAGAGTGGGGATAACAAGAGGCAAAAGGGAGCAAGAGACAAGGTGTGCTCTGGCGGGCACTTTAAAAGGGTGCCCGCGCCACATAGCTGACGTGGAAGGCACCTGGTGACAGGTGATCATGGAACAGCTTTGGCAGCAGAGATAGAAGCTAACAGTGTGAATATGATCAAAATCCTCAAAAAGCTCTTTTAAAAATTAGTATTTAAAAATAAGGATTTCTTCAACTTAAGGTTTTTTTTTTTCTTCTAAGTACTATGGTGTCATCAGGGTAAAAGACCTCACTAGGTTCATCAGCATAGGACAAACTCTGTGGGAAAAGCTTTGACAGAAGGGAATCTGATTCCAGAATGTGAGGAGTTGTAAAATGCGACAATGGGATTGGTATGCTCCTTGGAGGAATCTAGGGGAGAAATAAACAGAAAGAGACAGGGACAGTGAAGGAAGGTGTAAAGGGGTGCTAGAATCAGCACCCCTACTTGGAAGTGCATTAAATAGTACCCAGTGTGCCTACAGATCAGAACTGCCTTGTGGAGTAGGGTGGTGGGCTACTGAGGAGGGTGCGGTTCATTTAGCTAGGACTGAATCCTTCCTTTTCTTGGTGAGCTCCGGCTCTCTGGGGTTGACTCACATTCCACCCCCTGCCACTGGGCTGCATCCCCCAATGTCACACTCATGGCACTTTGGGCTGTTTTTCCCTCGGCCATATTTACAGTTGAACTTAAGATGTGTTTATGGGTTCTATAAGAAAGTTTGCTCCTTTAAGATCCATGCAGAGAAGGAAAGCACCTGTTCTTGTTTTTTATTATATTTCCAGATTCCAACCCAGTTCCCAACACATGGTTAGGTATTCCATAAATATTCACCCAAAGAACAGAATTCAGTTAGCTCTTGGTTAAGATGTCTGTCACCCTGGGGCCCCTTCTCTGAAGTCATTTCCACTTCTCAAATGCTCATGAACTTGGGAATCTAATCTCATTGGCTTCATCCACAGACCAGATGCTTTTAAGGAACTAAGAAATATTTTCATGAGGTCCCTTCAGACCCCCACACAAGAGGCACTGGTAAATGTGTTTTACTTTGATGAAGAGAGAAAAAGAAATCTCCACGAGTAGCCCAGAAAGACTCCTGTGAAGATCATACTGTGCTGAACTCATCTGGCCTCTTTCAAGACGACTACACTATGGGGTGATCACATGTGGAGTCTCGTTTTATCCTGATTAGAATCATCCATTTACATTCACTATGGCAAGAGTGTGTATGGTCAGTAACATAGACTGCCAAGAGGCTGCTTTGGGCAGGGCCTGGTGGCTTCAGGGCTGGCTGTGTTCTGGGCCATCAAACCTTTGGAATCCATTTTGTGCCAGCTCAACAATTTAGGACCAGATGCCATTGCCTGCCTGGCCTCCTGCCTGGGGAATTCTGGAATCCTGGCTCTCTAACTGGCCTCCTGATCAAAGGTCTCTTAGGAACCCTGGCAGCATCCAGAGTACTTAACTCTAACTTGGCTCTCAGAAAACAGAAGCCACATAACTGCTTTGGAAGTTACTTCTGCCCATCCTGAATCATCCCTAAGGATTTTATTCAAAGTCTGTTTCCAATGTCAAATAGACCATATTTCTCTACTCATTTTTCCCTGGGAAAGAAAATCATTTATTTCAAAGAGGAAAAGCTTTAGACATTCCAAAGTCCACTTAGGTTCATATTTAGTAACCTGCAGCAGAGGCACATCTACATTTTCCTGTTGTGGGGTACCAGATGGGTGGTACCCAAGGAAGTGACCCCAACCATCTCTGGGGTCATATATGTAGATACCTGAGGACAGGTGCCTGCCTCGGTGGGGTTAGCTGGTGAAAAATCATCATTGACAATGTAAGGATGAATAGCTAACAGGAAGAAAATATGCCCAACAGACCCAGCCGACAATAAATGTCCTAATGGGATTCAGAGTTTCTGTGCGTTGCTGAATGGAAATGGAAAATGGAAAAGCATTCAGATGTCTCAAGAAGACATGAACAGAGAATCCAAAGGGTAAGAAATAGAAATAGATGTGGTTGACTGGGAGATGGCAGCCCATGCCTTTAATGCCAGCACTTGGGAGGCCGAGGTAGGCAGATCTCTGAGTTTGAGGTCAGTCATTAGGCCTCACTACAGAGTGAGTTCCAGGAATAGCCAAAGCTACACAGAGAAACACTGTGTTTAAAAAAGAAAGAAAAAATAGATGTGACCATCAGCACATATGCAACCATCACACACACACACACACACACACACACACACACACACACACACACACACACACACACACAATTGGCTCTACTTGACACACCTGGGCCACACAAACTGCTTTATAGAATAAATTTCAAAGGGATGGGGAAGTGCTGAGGGGTAATGAGAAGCTGTGTTCTGTGGAGTGTGGGTCTCTGTGCCTGGCTCTTCTGTGAAAACCTCTCTGCCCACAGGCCCTGGCATGCTATATGGACTCTGTGTCTGTCAGCTGTTGAAGAGCAGCATGCTGGGAACAGACAGAATGTCTTGGCTGTAGAACCTGGTCATCCTGGGGCTGCTGGAGCTGGGAGATATGAAGGCTGAGCCAAGACCTAGGAAGAGAACATGATGGCTTAAAGAAACTGGAAGGAAAGCATTGCCCAAGCAGGGCTCGCTCTTCAGGGAAGGAAACGGGAGCGCCTGTGGACCATCTCTATGGAAAACGGCTTTCTATGTATCTCCTGAAATGTCAAATGTCAAAAAGTCCTGGGATCAATTGAGCAAAACTGATGGAAGACACTGGGGTTGATCTTGTGAACCAGAGGAGAAGAACGTAGGGAAGGAGAGAGAAAGGGAAGTAAGAGAGATCAAGGAAGGAAATATGAAAGGAAGGAGGAAGAGAGGGGGGGACAGGGGAAGGGTAGAGGGAGGAAAAAGAAGCAACAGGAAGTTAGAAAGGAAAGAACGAAGTAGGGAGGGAAGGGGGGGTGGCAGGAAGGAAGGACACCCAGCATGGCCCTCTGCAGTGTCACCTCAGGGACTACACAGAAACGCCTTTGCAGGGAGTGATCATTGGCACAAACACTGAAGTTCAAATCCCTTTCCCAAGGATGGTGAGCGAAGACACCAGGCGCTGATTAGAAGCCTCTGTCCACACTATATCTCTCTGAAGTCTGGCCTAGGGAACAGGGCTTGATCCTAAGTACCAGGGAACCCATGGGTAACCCCCGCTGGAAGCTGAGTGGGCTGGCCAAACCTAACAGGAAGGACTTGGAAAGCTGCCCATCTGCAGGTTTAGGCCCCTTGAGAGAAGCCAGATCATGGGCTGTTACTCAAAGATGATTCTTAGCTCAGGTAAGGTTCCCTCACATCCCTTTGGGTCCCCATGTGTCCTTAGTAATGGCATTATTATTGCCTCTCTGAGTCTAGGCTGATTAATCTAATTTGCACATGTGAACGAGAAGCTGTTCAGATCCATTTAATATGTTGGGACCATATCCCAGCTCATTTGCATGGTGGGCATGGCCAAAGGAGGTGGCTCCTGTCCCCTGCTGGCTTCCCTCCCCTGTCCTACCTCCTACCGGGCAAATTCTTGCTGAGCAGGCAAATGCTGATCCATGCTGCAGCTTTTAAGTCTTAAGACCCATTAGGAGTGTATTAGCAGACGTGCTGAGAGCTCATTTGAGTAATAAAAATCTTTTTTGTGTATAGCTAATAAAACAGAAGAAAGAAAACCAAGAAGAAAATGTAAAAGGAGAAAGGAGGCTAGACAGCCCTAGTGGTTAGGGTGGCATCATGGGGTGTGGCTGCACAACCATCTGAAAGGGGTTTCTTTGTGACAGGTGATGGGACAAAAATGGAGTGATGATTCAAAAGACATTTACATTTCAAGCAGGGTCCATGGCCCTGCTGCAGCTCATAAAGGTAGGAGACACATTCCATGGGCCCCTGAGATGCAGCTGAGAACCCCCAGCTCATCTGCATGCAAAATGGTCAGTTTTCAGTAATGGCCAGCTTTTGCCACATGCTCAGGTGGCCCTCTATCTATATGCCTACACTAATCATGCTATTGCTCCCAATCTAGGCTGTTCTGACTCCAGACCATGGGCTGGTAGACTCCCAGCCTGGCATTGTTCAGATCCAGCCTTCTTTCCAGTAGCCTCCGCTGGCCCAGGTGACAAGGTTCAGAACTGTGACTGGTACATGGAAAATTAGCTATATGGTCAGTATCCAGTATACAATGAAAAGGCAGGACCTCCTGTTCAAGCATAAAGAAAAACTTAAATAGCACTGGTGGAGACCACTGAACTAGGCTTGGGGTCTTTGGATGCACAGCCTAGGTCATGTGCCCATGAATCTATACCTAAAAGAACCATGAGGCATTCAATTATTTGCCATTTATGTTTAGGTGCTCCCAAGAGTTGATTCATGATTTAAGAAAGTTGCAATATACAGGTGTCATACACAGCCTGAAGTCTGTCTTAATGAAAACATTGAAGAAAAAGGTTTGGGAAGGTCCTCCCCAGCACCCAGTCTCCTTGATGCTGTCTCTGGCTACAGCTGGCCCCAGATGTTACAATTTCCCCTAATGGCCCATTAAGGCCCCATAAGCCAAGACTTATGTGCGTCTTTATGTTATGAATCCTGGAGAAAAGCTGCAGAGAAATCCTCTTACAGATAATCCCTCTGAGAACAGGACTTGAGACTACAAGAATGAGTAGCCAAAGAAGGGAGCAAATAGAGGGGATGTCAGTGGAGAGAGTCTTTCCTGTGATGGACAGAGATGCGCACCAATGGCTAGACAGCTTTGATGCCCTCATCTCATCTCTAGGCCAAGCTGTGTTCTGGGTCTCAGTAACGTGAACCTTGATGCCATTGGGAGAATAGCCTTAACCTCTCTGAGGCTTCCTCCCAGATCTTCAAACTTGCTTAGGGCAACTGGACAAATACCCAAGGACATTCATACAGCCTGGTTGGCTTACAGCTATGAAAAGACCGTAAGAAGATTGAAGATGAAGTAGAAGAGATAACTGGCCTTTGAGAGAAGATTCTTAGATGGTTCTTGTTGCACAGCCCTGCAATCCAGGATAATCAGAAGGCCCAGGCAAGGGCAATTCTAGGCCAGCCTGGGCAAGTAAGTAAGGCCCTATCTCAAAAGAAAATGTGGAAAAGATAGCTGAGTGTAGCGCTTGCCTAGAATGTGTAAAGCTCTGAGCTTAATGGAAGGGGAAGTGGGGAGGAAGGGGGGGAAGGAGGAGAGAGGCAGAGAGGGAAAGAGTGAGAGAGAGAATAATTTTTGCTAAATGTTGTTACATTGGCATAATGGAATTTTATGTAACTATGCAACAAAAGTGATCTGGGAAGGATTTCTTCCTAAAGATGTCAAAGGAAAACAACTGCACTTTTTAATCTCCCTTCCTGTCTGAAGGGGACCGCAGCAAGAAGACGTAGAAAACAGGAGAGAAAGGGCTCCACCCCAGCGACAGGACACTAGCCAACCACGAAGCTGAAAGTACAAGTACAATGTGGATGCAAGTAAGGAGAGAAACTGACACGTATGCTCCACACGCATGCTCAGACAGCAGCAAACCCAAATATCCTGTGACGGAGCATCTCGCCCTACAAAGGTCTTTTGTGGATGGATGATCAGTAAGAGTCTCAGGAAATAAAAATATGTCAGCCATAGATAAATTGGAACATCAGAGGGAGACTTAGTTCCATCAAAAGGGAGGAAGGTACTGAAGAGATAGCTCAGCAGTTCACTGGCTGCTCTTCCGGATGACCTGGGTCCAATTTCCAGCACCCATAGGGTTGCTAATAACCATCTGGAATTCCACATTCAGGGGATCTGGTACCTTCTTTAGGCCTCCACAGGCACCGCATGCAATGCACAACCACATGTGCAGGCAAAACACCCTTAAACATATAATAATAAACCTTGAAAAGTGTCTTAAAGGTGAGAAATCAAAAGAGGTCATGATCTCCTCCCCCACCCCTCCCCCATCCGGGCCAGCCTCTGTCCTGAGGATGCTACAGGATGAGTCAGTGGGCAGAGAGGCCGCACTCTCAAACCACACAGAGTAGCTCTGACACAAAGAAAACAGAAACAGGATGTAATGACAGGGTAGCAGCACCCCCATCCTACTATGCACCCCCAAACCTAGCCTGACCTGCCAAACCTGGCCTAGAAAGCAGAGCTGCTCGGACCCTTGTTCTCTGACTCAGAGGCTGGTATGTTATTCCTCAGTAAAGGCCTAACTCAGGGATGGAGGAAGGGGTGGAAAAGGAGGAAAGAAAGAGATAAAAACAAGCAAGATAAATTAAAATACTATAATTCGCTAGTCTCAGGGGAAAAGGCCACTTCTTTTTAAAAATTATTTATTTAAAAAAAATAGTATCAAGGTGTCAACAATTGAAAGGTGAACTAACAGTAGTGGGAAAAAAAGATTCCCTGGAAGGTGAGCGATAAAAGAGAAAGAGCAGGGAGAGGAGCAGGTGGAGGAGGAGGAGGAGGAGGGAG